>SJYC01138159.1:0-24194 GCA_006408675.1 Madoqua kirkii | reverse complement strand
TGTAGCCCTTGGTCTGACCACTGAGGACACCATCCTTCGTTTGAGGCCTTTTCCCCGGGATCTCCCCATCCACACTGACAGGTTAGAGTAGAGGGCTGCCTACCTCTAAGGACACTTTCTGTCTCAGGATTCTTGGATTCTGGGACTCTCAGATTCTATATTTCTAACATTCTGGGCATCTCAGAATCCACAGATCTGCAGTTTCTGCTCTGTTCCCTCAGAGATCTCCAGCTTCGCTCCACAGTTTTCAAACCCAAGGGAGAAAACTCAGCTTTCTGGCAAACTGACATCTGTCCAGCTCTCCCATCCTCATGATCCCTCCTTCCCTGGCAGGGGGTGGGGGTGGGGTGGGCAGGACTAGGGGAGGTGGGGATGGCAGGTGGGGATGGGCAGGGCTGAGAGGCAGTAAGGACAGGTAGGGCAGAGGAGCAGGTGGGAGCCAGGGGGAGCCTAAAATTTCATGACCCCAAGGTGGGGTGTTTCTCCTGTAGGGGTCTGAAGCCCCTGCATCAGAACCACTTAATTTGCTTATTAAAATTTGGAACCCCAGGCCTCAATCTAGGCTGACTCAATTTGCTTTTTATCAATTTACCCAGTCATTCTTCTAGAATTACAGTTGTAAGAGGGCCAGCGTGGGCCGGAGGCAAGAGGGCAGGACTCAAATCCTGGGAATTAGACCAGAGCAAATGCTTTCTCCGAGCCTCAGAGTTTCTATTTGTAAATAGGAGCCTCGCTTCCTGCCTGCTTATTCCTCCTCCTGGGCCAGTGGTGGTGAATGTAGACTGACCTGCGCCAGGCACTCACTGCTCTAAAAGCTTTACACAATTAGTCCCCAGCTTATTCTCCCCATTTTCCAGATTAGATTCCTGAGGCCCAGAGAGGTGTCCAGTATCACAAGCTAGCAAGTGGCAGAGCTGGGACTTGAACCCAGGCAGTTGAGCCCCAGACACCATGTTCTTAACTATCCCACCTCCAACCTGATAGGTAGGTGTGGTGGATTCTGGGTTCTGACACGAAGTGCACCCCCAACCCTAGCTCTCCAGGGCCGGGTGCAGGCAGACCTGTTAGGCAGAAAGACGGAGAGGAAGCAGGTGAGAGGGCTGGCCATGGAGCTGAGGGTGGCAGACAGGTGGTAGGCCACAGGCCCGTAGGACAGGCAGGAGTAGGTCTGCACCGCGGGCAGCACGCCGTTGGTGAGCGCGTTCACGAAGGCCACCAGGACGTAGATGAACATCAGGGGGCCCAGGTGCCGGGGGGCCGTCTTCTCCTCCGGAGGGCCCTGGGCCTTGCTGCTGTCCTCTGGGGGACCCAGGTCCTTCCCTTCTTGCAGCCGGATGGAGTTGAGGGTGACCTGAGAGGTGAGGAGGTCTTCTATGGAGGCTTCCCAGCGCTTGGGTTGACGCTGGAGAAAAAAGAAGGCGACGAAGCAGCAGGCCATCATGAAGGAGAGCAGGAGGAAGAAGACCAAGGGCGAGAAGTTGGCGGGCAGGTAACGGCTTTCCAGGTGGATCACGGAGGGTGCTGTCCCAGCGAGCTCGGACACCGAAGTGCTGCTAGCTCCCTGGGAAGGACAAAACAAGGGCTAGTCAGATCCCTGGGTGATGTTTCTTTACAAACTGAAGGTTTGTGGCAACCCTATGTCGAGCAAGTCTATTGATAATTTTTCCAACAGCATTTGCTCACTTCCTGCCTCTGGGTCACATTTTGGTAATTCTTGAATTATTTCAAACCCTCCACTAGCAAAAAGATTATGACTCGCTGAAGGCTCAGATGATAGTTGACCTTTTTTTTTTGGCTGCCCCACACAGCTTGTGGGCTCTTCATTGCCTAACCAGGGATAGAACCTCAGTTCAGTTCAGTCGCTCAGTCGTGTCCGACTCCTTGCGACCCCATGAATCGCAGCACGCCAGGCCTTCCTGTCCATCACCAACTCCCGGAGTTCACTCAGACTCGCGTCCATTGAACCTAGATCCCCTAAAGTGAAGCTGAGTTCTAAACTCTGGATCATCAGGAAATTCCTAGATAGTTAGCACTTTTTAGTAATAAAATATTTTAAAATTATGCTATGTACATTGTTTTTTAAGACGCAGTGCTATTATACACTCAATAGATGACATATAGCGTAAACAACTTTAATAGGCACACAAAAAGTTGTGTGACTGTCGTTAAGCTGAGAGATTTGCTTTATCATGGTGGTCTGGAACCAAATCTGTAATTGTCTCCGAGGTCTGTGTGTATACAATAAATACTAGGCATTATCATTATTATGTAAGTGGTGGATAATACATGCACAGCTACTATGGTGAGGATAATATATGCTCACACTGGCTCGCTCGCTGTGCAGCAGCGCTGGGTCTGTATCAGCTTGTGTGTGTCCCCTGACAGCGCCAGTGCAGTCCCCACTGTACAGAGCACGGAGGGGTCAGGACAGAAGTTACAGCTCCGCCCACTCAATGCCCTCCAGGGCTGGCAACTGAAAATATGCATATTCAGAGATGGGGCTGGCTTGAGACAGAAGAACAGCCCCACCCAAAGGTGCCCTGTGGCGACTGTTTTCAAGAGATATCATGCATCTAGATTTATGTGAAATTTCAAAACATTTGAATGTTATTAACTAATTCAAATTCTCAAAAAAAAAAAAAAAATCTTGTCTGTTATGGCGGCCCAGGCCACTGGTTTGCAACCCTTGCTGCACTGCTGTGGTTTGGATGATATAGACATATACATTGTCCCATATCCAGTGAGAAAGTCTGATGCCCTAAACACAGGGGGTAACATCCAAACGTTTAATCAGCGTCTAAAGTCTGTGGTTCTCAGCCTTGGTTGTACATTAGTGGCACCTGGGGAATTTTCAATAAAGACATTTTCACAATCCCTTATCTGCAACTCTAAAATCCGAAAGGCTCTGAAAGTCAGAATGTTTTCGTGACTTGGTTGACAGCAACATTTGAACTGGATATGAAGCTGTTTATAGCCCTCATCTGCCTGTCGGGCATGAATGCCCTGGGCTGTGGGCATCGCTGTGCCCATTGCCATGTCACAGGCCCTGTCTTAGACTTGGGGTACGTGTGTTCTACGATCCAACACTCCAGATTTCAAAATACACTCTACCGCAAGGATTTCAGAGGAGCCCCAGTAGCACCCCACTCCAGTACTCTTGCCTGGAAAAACCCATGTGCGGAGGAACCTGGTAGGCTGTAGTCCATGGGGTCGCTAAGAGTTGGACACAACTGAGCGACTTCACTTTCATGCATTGGAGAAGGAAATGGCAACCCACTCCAGTGTTCTTGCCTGGAGAATCCCAGGGACGGGGGAGCCTGGTGGGCTGCCGTCTATGGAATCGCACAGAGTCGGACATGACTGAAGTGACTTAGCAGCAGCAGCAGTAGCAGCCACCCCAGATATGTGTGTCTCAGCAGCGCCCCCAAGTGATCAAAAGTGCTGTCGGGTCAAGAACATGGATCCACCCAATATCTAGGGAACACCAGCCCTTGGTAAGATCTTGCTTGTGACCAAGGACAGAGCTGCAACGACCCTGAGAGATGCCAGGTACCTGTGGGCTGTCCACGTTCCTGGTGGTCTCCGGGCTCAGGGTGGTGGCCGATATCTCCGTGACATTGACGCAGGTGGTGAGACCCGAGCCCTGGGCGAGAGCCACCAGTGCGGGCAGGAGGCCGCTGAGTCCTTCGCCCACAAAGAAGGTGGTGAGGTAGTAGGTGGGCAGCCTGCTCATGAAGGGCAGGAAGGTGACAGAGGAGGTGCAGTCCACCAGGGCCAGGAAGAAGGTGAGGACTAGGAAGGCGATGCTGTGCCGGCCGCCCAGCACCCAGGAAGTGACATTCCAGAGGAAGGCGAAGAGGGTGCAGGCGATGGTGCCCACCCCCAGCACGGTGAAGACAACGGCCACCTCAGACAGGCAGCCAGGCCGGAAGTGATGGAGCAGGGTGACCAGCAGGGGGCCGATGTTGGCCAGCTGGATGATCACTGTGAGGTAGGAGGGCAGGTACCAGCCCTCTGGTAGCTCTGTCACCAGCAGGGGCAGCTCCACCCAAAGCCCGTTGATGGCCACCCAGGAGCCCATCCCGAACGTGCAGACCAGCAGGTGTATCAGGAAGGCCATGGTGACGTCCGCCCTGGGCCAGAGGCAGCTCCCTCCCCAGATCAGCCTGCAATGTGTTTGGTAGAGAAGAATATCAGGTGAGCCATGTCAGGTGCATCATATAGCAAAAGACTGTGCTTCTTGGCCCAGGGTTGTCTCTTATTATTCCCCTCTCCATGAACGCCTTGGCTTTTTATTAGCAGAAAACACAGAAATCCCTTTATAACCTTTCAGCAGGGAAAGCTGTCCTCATCATGACTCCTAAATCCAGAGTCCACAAAAGAAAAATTCGATACTGAAGGAGGAAACAGAACAGGCACCATCTTGGGCCAGACTGTGGACTTTGAGCTCTATGCCCAATATCTAGGGAAATGAAATACCAACTGGAAAACCAGACCCCTCCCTCCCATGGAAGAGTCCCAGGGCTCGTACCTAGACTCTCCCTCACCTAAAAGAATACCCTAATTGTCTGTGTAACTGAATAGAACCATACATTCTATTATGCTTATTGGGGTATGATCACAGGCCTATTGATAATTGTCCACTGGTAACTACCTAGGCGTAAGGCACATGAATCACAGGTTAACTTTGATTGTATCTTTCCTTTCCTTTGTTCAGACTAGTTTCAGGGAATTTGGGGAGGTGGGTTTGGGCACATACAGTTAGGGTACATAAGGTTTTCACAAAAACTGATCGGGGTCCTTGGCTAAGAAGAGAGTCCGCCTTGGGCCAGCTGGTGTAATAAACTGCATGCCACCATCTGCATTGTTCTTTTGAGTGTGTTTGTTTCTTGGAACGCGTAGCTACAACAATACATTCTACTGCATAAATATTAGAACACACAAAAGCAAGCAAATAAAATAGCCTCAGCAAAAAATGACAAAAAAAAATACCAACAAGAAGATCAAAAGACAGATGATATCCTGGGGGAAAATACTGCAATGTAAAGCACAGACAAAACGTTCATCTTCCTAATATGTCAAGAGTTTTTACAGATTAAGAACAGAAAGACCCAATAGGGAAGTCAACATAGGATCAGTTCAGAGGGAAAAATACAAGTAAGTCTTAGACTGTCCCCTTCATTCACCATGGGAAATGTCAGTCAACAATGACTCCATTTCTCACTGTGAGACTGTTCCAAAGCCATGAGTTATACACAAGGTTACTATTTCTTGCAGTCTTGTTGATTAACAGCAAAACATAAGAGACAACCTTTGTGCTATGCACAGAAGAGGGGCTAGTGGAAGAGATGATGGCCTGTTGGAATAGCACACACCTGTTACAAAGAGAGGGAGGTGGGAGAGCTCCCTGGGTGATGGATGGTGACAGGCCTCAAGGCTGAGTCAATAAGTGAACAACATCAAGGTAGGTGGACAATGTATGGTCTTTTGACTTAGGGGAAGAGGAGGAAGAATATGTTCTCTTTGTATTTGCACAAAGCAGACTTTGAAGGACACACAGAAACTGCTGGGATGTTTGCAGCATCTCAGCGTAGATCTTTTTATATAACTTTGATTTGTGAACCATGTAAACACATCACACTATCTGTTACAAAAATACGGTTATCTGATATAAAATTCCAGTCTGGAATTCTTCTCAAATTATAGAGCTCCATCTCTGGACAGGCCCTTGGAGACTGCCTGACTGTAGCCCTCTAGAGCCACGCTGTGTTCTGTTTAAGTAAAGTGAAGTGAAAGTCACTCAGTCATGTCTGACTCTTGGCAACCCTATGGACTATACAGTTCATGGGATTCTCCAGGCCAGAATACTGGAGTGGGTAGCCTCTCCTTTTTCACTAGCTTCCCAATTACCTGTGTCACGCTGCCTGTGCTGTTACCCTCAGCCTAAGAAGAAACAGTGGAGAGGGTTTGTCAACTGAAAAAAAATCAGCATCTCACAACATAAGAGCAGTGAGTTTCAGCTTTATTCAGGGACCCTATGAAGGAAAGCTATGACCAACGTAGACAGCATATTACAAAGCAGAGATACCACTTTGCCGGCAAAGGTCCGTCTAGTCAAAGCTATGGTTTTCTAGTAGTCATATACGGATATTAGAGTTGGACCATAAAGAAGGCTGAATACCGAAGAACTGATGGTTTCGAATTGTGGTGTTGGAGAAGCCTCTTGAGAATCCTTTGGACAGCATGGAGATTAAACCAGTCAATCTTAAAGGAAATCAGTCCTGAATATTCGTTGGAAGGACCGATGCTAAGCTGAAGCTCCAGTACTTTGGCCACCTGATGCAAAGAGCCAGCTCATTGGAAAAGACCCTGATGCTAGGAAAGACTGAAGGCAGGAGGAAAGGGAGCGACAGAGGATGAGATAGCTGAATGGCATCAATGACTCAATGGACATGAATCTGAGCAAACTCTAGGAGATGGTGAAGGACTGAGAAGCCTGGCATGCTGCAGTCCAGTCCCAGAGCTGGAACGACTGAGCGACTGAACGACAGCAATGTGAGGATTATAGCCAGAAGACAGCCTCTCAGGTCTGAGGAACTGCTCCAGAGAGGTAAGGAAGGGGCCAGGATACATATGAATTTGCTGTTGGGAGTTACACATGGTCATGCGTGAAAATGAAAGTGAAAGTGAAGTCGCTCAGTCGTGTCCGACTCTTTGCGACCCCATGGACTGTAGCCTACCAAGCTCCTCTATCCATGGGATTTTCCACGCAATAGTACTGGAGTGGATTGCCATTTCCTTCTCCAGAGGATCTTCCTGACCCAGGGATCGAACCTGGGTCTCCTGCATTGTAGACACATGCTTTACCGTCTGAGAAAAGATTAATGCCAGTCACACACCCACAGACACAGACACAAACTCAGCTCAAGTTAATGATTTTAGTGCTTTTCAATGTAAGGGGAGATAGAGGATGTCTGGGTCACTGGAATAATTCTTCCTTTGGTTTACATCTTAACTGTCTGGGGGCTGTATATCTGAAACAGAATGCTTCATGCTGAATGCTTTTCCATCCTGAATTCCCCTCAGGAAGCACTGACAGTCAACTGCTGTGGGTTCCAACTTAATCCTTGTAGAGCTGGGATGTCAGGTGACATTTTTTGTTCACAGATTTGAGTGAGTGACTGGAGGCAGCTGCCTGAACTTGAAGCCAGGTCTGCCTCTTAGCTAACTGGATGATTTGGGGTGACTGAGTTTGCCTCCCTCTACCTCATTTCCCCACTCTATAAATCGACCTCATGGTTTGTAATGAGATGCAACGTTAAGGAGTATATACTGTCTTAATGGTACCCAGCGCATAGAAAGCGCTCTCTAAGGGTTTGCTGTTATAGTCATTACTTTTTTCTAATTTGCATGAAAATTAACATATGACTATTAAAATTACTGAAGGAAAAAAGAAAGTTCCCCTGGAGGTAATGCCTGAAATCACTGCTGGCACAGGTACCATCTTGGAGAGAAACGTTGACTGGTCCAATCACATCTTTCTTACAGATGGGGAATGGGGTGGGGTCTGCGGGGGTGGAGGGCCTCTCTGGAGGCTGGTGAGCAGAGGCTGGGTCCTCTGAAGCAAATGGCTCCATCCACGTCTCCCCAGGACCCTGACCTCTCAGTTCTGCTCAACTCACACGGTCTGCCTTTCACTCCTTGTCTCTCTTCTAGAGTGTGCTGGGGCAGCCCCTGTGGGGTGGAACTTCCTCTCCAGGTTCCCATACAGAGAGCTGACTCGCCAACCCCAGACTCTTCCTCTGAAACCCAGTCTCTCTGGGAGGTGGAATGCAGCCAGACCGGCTTTCAGTCTCATTTCAGCACCTCCTTCTGGGGGCCTTAGGCAGTCGCTCAGCTCTGTTTCCTCACCAGCAAGCTGGCCACTGACAGACCAGGCCAAGCCCTGGCTCTGGGTGTGCCCAGAGGGCCCACAGAGAGGCACACTTCTGTCTTAGCCTGGCTGGGGCACCATCTTCGCACCCATCTGCATCTCAGCTTTCTGCAGGACTCTGCCCCTCTGGAAACCTCCACTGGCTGCCGGCCCCAGGCCCCAGTCCCTTCTGTTCAGGGTTCTCCTGGAGTGGGTGTGTCCCAGTACGTCTGCCAGGGAGACTGAAACCCCTGGAGGGCAGGGGCTGCTTTGGAATCTCGCATTCTGACAGTGGTGGAAGAGCCTTTACAGGTGACCTAGCTCCAGCTAGTGAACTGGCAACTCACTGGCTGCAGGCAAGCAGCAGCTGTGTTATTTTGATGTGGGGTGAGTTGTAAATAATTAGTTACTGACGTCTGCAAGTCAGAAAGGATTTGGCAAACAAAACTCAGGATTTCTGGCTTCTCCAGAATATTCTGGAAGATAACACCAGGTCAGCATGCCTACATGGCAACAATCACCCTTGGTCCTCTTTAACTTAGGGCACCCACCTGGGACCCTCCAAGCCTCAGTTCAGTTCAGTTCAGTCGCTCAGTCGTGTCTGACTCTTTGCGACCCCATGAATCGCAGCACGCAGGGCCTCCCTGTTCATCACCAACTCCTGGAGTTCACTCAGACTCACGTTCATCGAGTCAGTGATGCCATCCAGCCATCTCATCCTCGTCGTCCCCTTCTCCTCCTGCCCCCAATCCCTCCCAGCATCAGAGTCTTTTCCAGTGAGTCAACTCTTCTCATGAGGTGGCCAAAGTACTGGAGTTTCAGCTTTAGCATCATTCCTTCCAAAGAAATCCCAGGTTTGATCTCCTTCATAATGGACTGGTTGGATCTCTTTGCAGTCCAAGGGACTCTCAAGAGTCTTCTCCAACACCACAGTTCAAAAGCATCAATTCTTCGGCGCTCAGCCTTCTTCACAGTCCAACTCTCACATCCATACATGACCACAGGGAAAACCATAGCCTTGACTAGACGGACCTTTGTTGGCAAAGTAATGTCTCTGCTTTTGAATATGCTATCTAGGTTGGTCATAACTTTTCTTCCAAGGAGTAAGCGTCTTTTAATTTCATGGCTACAGTCACCATCTGCAGTGATTTTGGAGCCCCCCAAAATAAAGTCTGACACTGTTTCCACTGTTTCCCCATCTATTCCCCATGAAGTGGTGGGACCGGATGCCATGACCTTTGTTTTCTGAATGTTGAGCTTTAAGCCAACTTTTTCACTCTCCTCTTTCACTTTCATCAAGAGGCTCTTTAGTTCTGGTACACTGCAAACCCTGATCAAGCCTAGCCCTCATTTTTGAGAGCAAGATGTGGCTTGCCCTGGATCCCATCCTAGTAGGGGATAAGATGTGGGCTGAGATCCAACCTTGGGCCTCTCTCTCACATCTGGACTCAGGTCACTGCCTCCAGCCACCTTACTGCTCTTGCTGCACTAGTGTCTAGAGGCAGACGTCTGGGCTCAAATCCTGGCTTCAACATTGCACTAACTGGCTTAACTTCTAGTGTCTGATTTCTCTTGTACAAAATGGGAGGCTCCCAGTACCAACATCAGAGTTGTTATGACCATGAAACTTGCAAAGTGCTCACATGATGCCTGATACATTGTACGTGTACATGTTAATGATCACGATTACTATTTCAAAAAATGTGGCAATTGCATTTAAAAACAGTTATCCTGAACACTCCCTGATACCACAATACGCGTTGTTTCTGAAGGCAGAATTTTGTCATCACTTCCCCCTAAACAATCAGTGAGCAGGGATTTTTAGTCACCTGCTTTGTGCCCAGTGCTGTGAGGGTTGCAAGCAGAAAAGGCACAGGGGCTATCCCCAGAGAAAAGTGTGAGGAAGAGGTGGATGGGTAGCATCCACTCAATGTATCATGGCCAAAGCAGAGGCAGAGCTGCAGGCAGAGGGGAGGGAGCAGTGGCTGGGGCTGGATGGAAAGGCAAGGTTCCCAGCCTACACTGGCCAAGGCAGGTAACTCACTGGCTGCAAAACAGAGGCAGTCTTGCCCCAGAGGATCAGTGGAGTGGAGGAGGGAAAAGACCTCTTTCAAAAGCCAGCAGTTCATTGTAGCTTCTTGGCGGCTCACTGTACTGTTCAAGAAGACCCAGAATTAGGTGCTGGCTGCTCACTCCCACCTGAGACCAGAACCTGTTATAAGGCAGGCAGAATCTCATTGAAAAAAAGCTGACCCACATAAGCTCAGGTAGAGTTCTGCCTAGGATGAGTGAAACACTTTGGAAGGAAAGAAAAGATGGAGCACTGATATTCCAAGACCAAGGCTACTGGCTGCTTCCCACCAGCCACTCTTCCTTCTTTCATTATTACCAAGATTAGGTTTTTGTTTGGACAAATGGCCACTGAGCTAAAGGACTACATTTTCCAACTTCCTTTGTAGCTGGACATGGCTCTTGAATTAAGACCAGGCCAATGAGGTTGTAGGGGCTTCCTCCGTAGCTCAATCGGTAAAGAATCTGCCTGCAGTGCAGGAGACCTGGCTTCAATCCCTGGGGTGGGAGGAAGATCCCCTGGAGAAGGAAATGGCAACCCGCTCCAGAATCCTTGCCTGGAAAATCTCATGGACAGATGAGCCTGGTGGGATGCAGTCCATAGGATCGCAAAGAGGCAGGCATGACTGAGCGGCTAACACTAACACTAATGAGGGTGTAAGAGACTTTGAAAAAATCTCCTTAAAGGGAATGTGCTCTTTTGTTCTTTCTCCATCCTGCTGTCTGGAATGTAGACGTGATAGCCAGAATGCCAGCAGCCATTTTGCACAAATGGGAGATGGTGTTGGGGCTGGACCCCCTCTCAGGCATAGAACTGCCATACTACAGATGAGCCTGGTGGGATGCAGTCCATAGGATCGCAAAGAGGCAGGCATGACTGAGCGGCTAACACTAACACTAATGAGGGTGTAAGAGACTTTGAAAAAATCTCCTTAAAGGGAATGTGCTCTTTTGTTCTTTCTCCATCCTGCTGTCTGGAATGTAGACGTGATAGCCAGAATGCCAGCAGCCATTTTGCACAAATGGGAGATGGTGTTGGGGCTGGACCCCCTCTCAGGCATAGAACTGCCATACCACCCCTGTGTTGCCCCCTGCTGGACTATTTTGCTTGTTTTTTTTTTTTTTTTTTTTTTTAACTTTTATTTTGTATTGGGATTTATGTGGTTAAGACTTCCCTGGTGGCTCAGAGGTTAAAGCATCTGCCTGCAGTGCAGGAGGCCCGGGTTCGATCCCTGGGTTGGCAAGATCCCCTGGAGAAGGAAATGGCAACCCACTCCAGTATTCTTGCCTGGAGAATCCCATGGACAGAGGAGCCTGGTGGACGGGCTACGGTCCACGGGGTCACAAAGAGTCAGACACGACTGAGTGACTTCACTTTCACTTTCACTATAGCTGGTTAACAATGTTTTGATAGTTTCAGGTGAACAGTGAAGGCATTCGCCCATGCCATTTTGCTTGTTTAATGTTGTTATCAATAAGCTTCTACATTGTTTAAGCCACTCTTATTTTTTATAAATAGCAAAACACTTGGTAACTGGCAGATATATGTTTAGGAATGTGCACTGACCAGTGATGGTAAGCAAAAACTAATGAATACATTAACCTCATTTATTATTAATGCCCTGACTCAGAAACTCAGGTCCTGCCTCAATTAGGATCTGATCAAAAACCAAAATCAAACAAAATGAGTTGTTGAGACACACCTTAAAGAGATACCAAAAGGAACAGGTTAGGAGTAAATGTGGGGCGAAGGTCTTCCAGAAAAAAATGCAAGGAAAGAGAGAGAGACACGGAGCGAGGGAGTGGTAACTCTCACTATGGAATCTGATAGCAAAAACCAAAAGTGTAAACTGAGACTCAGTTTATATTGATAAAGACTGATTCATAATGGAGTCAAAACAGTAGTGAATATCTATATTCTGAATAACTTTCTCAGAAGCCTCAGACGTGCTAGGAGAGATGGACAGAAGAATAGTAAATGGTGTGGTTTTGACTCACTGTTTCAGGCCTTGAGAGCAGAAGAAGGTATAAAATAAGCAGGGATATAGAGGAGGCAATAAGTGGTATGCCTATTAAGGAGGAATAAGTAAATAATTAAAGGGAGGAGGGGAATTGGCAGAAGATGGTTACCTTTTATCACCTGAACAGCTATAAAACTATGAGGTCAGCAAGCTGGTCAGTTACACATTTACAAATAAGTAGTTTTCCTACATAGAACCAGTAGGAACATAAGATAGGGTAGTCATTTGGGAAAAATAAATAAAGCTGAATCTCTTTCTTATCTCTTACCCAGTCCCCGCCTCATCAAAAGAAAATCAATTTCAGCTGTATCAAATGTTTGAATATTTTTAAAATTAAAAACATCATAAAAAATACTCCAAAGGACATATACACAGAAGGAACAGCTTGTGCAAAGGTCCTGGGGCAGGCATGAGCCTAGGCCAGTACGGCTGAAACAGTGGGCTTAATGGGGAGCAGAGGGTAGACCAGGGAAGTCAGGAACCTGAATTTTATTTATGTGCTATGAGTCCCATGCACTGAGAGCCCCAGGCCCCATGGCCACAAAGATGAGTTCTCTGGGTCCTGAGGCAGGCATGAATGCAGCTGTATAGTTGGAGGGAAGTGATCTGGCTCTAAAAGTCTCTATTTGGAAAAAAGTCACTGTGGTGTTATGGCCCAGCATGACCCATCTCCTTTATGTCTCCCCTGCCTTGGCTTATTCCCAGCCAGCCACACTAAGTGCCACATGCTCCTGGAGCCATCAGTGGCAGTGGATGGCAGATGTCCTGGACAGAGGTCCTTGCCAATGCAGAGGCTGGGTGGCTTCAGAGATCTCAGGAGTGGCTCAGAGAGTGCTGGGGATACTGTTTAAAAGTGCATATCTCTGTTATCTGTTTTACAGTGGCTTTGCAGTTCTTGTTCATTCATTTACCCGGTATTCACTGGATACTTGCTATGTGCTGGACACAATCTCTGCTCTCAGGAAAGTGTGGGATGAAACAGTCATTAAGCAAAGTAGGAGCATCGAGCTAGTCAGCTGCTGATAAGGACTGTGGAGGAAGGAGCTGTCAGGGGGAGCAGGCAGTTGGGGAGGGCAGCTGGCAAAAGGGACCTGAAGGAAGCCTGGGAGTGAGCCATGTCAGGGGAAAGAGTAGTGGGGGGAGGGGACAGCAAGTGCAAAGGCCCAGGGGTGGGGCCTCACTTGTCCTCCCAGCCAGAAACAGGTCTTGGTGTGGAAAGCACAGCCAGGAGGCTGATGTGGCTATCGCAGGTTCCATGGGGAGAAACTGGCAAGGTCACGTGGGGCCCTGTAGGCAAGACTTGGAGGTTTTCTCTGAGTCAGAAATCTCCACTGCTGGGCCAGCTCTAATTTCATTTTAGATAGAATCATGCTGTGAGGAGAGCAATGGAGAACCAGGGTGGAATCAGGGATGAAACCTGTTAACCCCTTAGAAAGCTGGTGCAGTTGTCAAGGGGGAAAAGATAAAAACAGTGCCAACAGTAACAACTACAACAGTGGCCGCCGTTTCTTACTGCTTGTCTCCCCAGGCCCAGTGTTAAGCACTTCACACACGTTATCCGCAAATCCTCTCAACAATCCTGGAACAAGCCTGATAATTGTCTCCATTTAATACAACAGATGGGGAAACCGAGGCTCAGAGAGGGAAAGTCATTTGCTGAGGTCACACAGCTGGTCATCTGGGAGCTGAGGTTTGAGCCCAGGTATATCCGAGGACCCAGCCCTCTTAAGCAGCGTGAGGAGGGCCCAGGAGGGGAGAGAGTTAGAGAGCAGCTTCAGGGGCCAAGCTGAGCAGGATCCCTTTCCACTCACCTCCAGCCTCCCCCAGCACTTGGGCTGGAAAAGGGAGAGATGTGCGATCCAGGCCCTGGAGAACCTGGGAGAGACTCCAAACACATCTGTTTCCCAGACCCGTTGGTGACTTCAGGAAACCAGAGACCCAAGGCTTTGAATGCAACCCTTGACATTCTCCTACAGCAGGTGGGCAAGCAGACAGCGAAGCCAGGACAGCCTCAGACAAACATGTCTCTTTCCTTCAGATTCTTGCATGAAAAGCTGTGTCCTGGGCCCAAGGGAGTGAGGGGAGTAGGGGAGAGGGCCCAGCACACCCCCACTGGCAGAAATGGCCTTGTGCAGCCTTGACCATCAGAGCCCAAGCCTCTAAGCTTGCACTGACCTGCTCTCTGCTTTTCTGGCATCACTGGGCACCAGCTCAGGGACGGGAGTTTAATCTGTGTCTGTCGAGCGCCGCTCTCTCCCATGCGAGCCTGGGCCTGTCTTCTCTCCCAGTGTCCAGACGGCCACCTTGTTTGCACCGAGCCTGCCTCAGCCGTGGGGGTTAAGTCAGCCAGGGCGGCTCGGACAGTGCCAGCTGACAGCATAGTTGCAGGCCACACACCGCTCCCAAACAAGGGTCTGAGTCAATATTACCCCAGGTCCCAGACTCCTAGTAAGACTAGTGGGGTGAGGATGTGGTCCAGGCAGGAGCAAGATGGTACTGAGTGAACAGAACAGGGAGACAGAGTGGGGACAGCAAGTGCAAAGGCCCAGGGGTGGGGCCTCACTTGTCCTCCCAGCCAGAAACAGGTCTTGGTGTGGAAAGCACAGCCAGGAGGCTGATGTGGCTATCGCAGGTTCCATGGGGAGAAACTGGCAAGGTCACGTGGGGCCCTGTAGGCAAGACTTGGAGGTTTTCTCTGAGTCAGAAATCTCCACTGCTGGGCCAGCTCTAATTTCATTTTAGATAGAATCATGCTGTGAGGAGAGCAATGGAGAACCAGGGTGGAATCAGGGATGAAACCTGTTAACCCCTTAGAAAGCTGGTGCAGTTGTCAAGGGGGAAAAGATAAAAACAGTGCCAACAGTAACAACTACAACAGTGGCCGCCGTTTCTTACTGCTTGTCTCCCCAGGCCCAGTGTTAAGCACTTCACACACGTTATCCGGCAAATCCTCTCAACAATCCTGGAACAAGCCTGATAATTGTCTCCATTTAATACAACAGATGGGGAAACCGAGGCTCAGAGAGGGAAAGTCATTTGCTGAGGTCACACAGCTGGTCATCTGGGAGCTGAGGTTTGAGCCCAGGTATATCCGAGGACCCAGCCCTCTTAAGCAGCGTGAGGAGGGCCCAGGAGGGGAGAGAGTTAGAGAGCAGCTTCAGGGGCCAAGCTGAGCAGGATCCCTTTCCACTCACCTCCAGCCTCCCCCAGCACTTGGGCTGGAAAAGGGAGAGATGTGCGATCCAGGCCCTGGAGAACCTGGGAGAGACTCCAAACACATCTGTTTCCCAGACCCGTTGGTGACTTCAGGAAACCAGAGACCCAAGGCTTTGAATGCAACCCTTGACATTCTCCTACAGCAGGTGGGCAAGCAGACAGCGAAGCCAGGACAGCCTCAGACAAACATGTCTCTTTCCTTCAGATTCTTGCATGAAAAGCTGTGTCCTGGGCCCAAGGGAGTGAGGGGAGTAGGGGAGAGGGCCCAGCACACCCCCACTGGCAGAAATGGCCTTGTGCAGCCTTGACCATCAGAGCCCAAGCCTCTAAGCTTGCACTGACCTGCTCTCTGCTTTTCTGGCATCACTGGGCACCAGCTCAGGGACGGGAGTTTAATCTGTGTCTGTCGAGCGCCGCTCTCTCCCATGCGAGCCTGGGCCTGTCCTCTCTCCCAGTGTCCAGACGGCCACCTTGTTTGCACCGAGCCTGCCTCAGCCGTGGGGGTTAAGTCAGCCAGGGCGGCTCGGACAGTGCCAGCTGACAGCATAGTTGCAGGCCACACACCGCTCCCAAACAAGGGTCTGAGTCAATATTACCCCAGGTCCCAGACTCCTAGTAAGACTAGTGGGGTGAGGATGTGGTCCAGGCAGGAGCAAGATGGTACTGAGTGAACAGAACAGGGAGACAGAGACGGTTAAAAAAACACCTAGAGGAAGAGGAGGAGACCAAAAGAGAGACTGAGACACAGAAAGAAAGAATCAAAAGCTAGAGGCAGAAGCAGGCGGAAAGAAAGACAGAGGCAGGCCAAAGGCAGAGGCTGCAGAGAGCGGGAGGTGGAGGCAGGGGAGAGGCCCGGGCGTGCTGGAGGCCTGGCCCGGCTCAGCCACCGCCCCGGCGCCCCATGTCCACCCCGGCGCCCCATGTCCACGTGCACCCAGAGGCCTTCACTTGCCCTCTCCACCGGCTCCCCGGAGCCTCATCCCATCTCTGCGTTCCTGTCTCGCAGGCGTGGGGGAACCAGGCCCAGGGAGGAAGCAGTGCTTGCCTGCGGCCTGTCCAGCCCCTGCTCAGCCAGGCTTGTGCTTACCGGCTGTGCCTTGTCAAGCCAGCTGCTCGCGCTCTCTGGTCTTGCTGTCTCCAAAGGGTCTAAAGATGCCCAGGCTTTTAGGCCTTTGCTTCAGGGAGGAAGCGAGAGGATAATGGGTGCGCAGCCAGCCAATGTGGACCATGAGTTCCCTTCCTCCCTCACCCCTCTCCCAAGCCCTGGAAGGGCCTCAGGCCTCCCACGAGGCTGACCTTGGCTGGGTTCCCCTCCCCTCAGTGCCCATCCCAATCTCCGGTCCGGTGCCAGGCAGGGGAGACTCCGGCCCCCACCTGGCAGGGGCAGCTGTTTAGATGTCCCACTGGTGTGGAGATGCAGCCGGGCAGAGGTCTGTAGGGGCCCACTCATTTGGCCTGGGGAGGGGGCAAGTCTGGAGTCCACCCAGCTGGCTCAGGTTGCCCCAACTCCAGCAGGGGAGGAGGCCCTTCTTCCCTCCTATCCCTTGGCCTCTGAGCCAGCAGCTGAAATTAGGGGAAAAGCCGTGGGGCACCCGCGTCCCCAGACTAGTGCCCCCACCTTGGTGCCCAGTGACCTTTGCCAGTGACTGGCCCCTGGTACTTGCTGCTCTGCCCTTAGCAGACCTGAGCTGCCTGCCAGGCTCTGCTGGCTTACCTGCTGGTCCTGTTCTCAGGCGGCTCTGCATGGGAGGGGCCAGAGGCAGCCGGGTAGTATTAACCTGTCCCCGCCCCAAGGACGAGGGAAAGGCGGGGGATGGTGGGCGGGGCTCACCAAGAGCCTACTGTGTGTCTGGAACCTGCCCAGCAGGCAGTTCTGATGACCCTGATGAGTCAATTTAAAAGGCTCACATTAGCCAACGTTTTGACTCCAGAAGACAAAAGACCTGCCCAAGCACTGGCTCTGGCCTCACCTTAGGGTCAGCAGTGGTGCTGGAGAAGACTCTTGAGAGTCCCTTGGACAGCAAGGAGATCAAACCAGTTAATCCTAAAGGAAATCAACCCTGAATATTCTTTGGAAGGACTGATGCTGAAGCTGAATCTCCAACATTTTGGCCACCTAATGTGAAGAGCCAGCTCATTAGAAAAGACCCTGATGCTGGGAAAGATTGAAGCTGGAGGAGAAGAAGGCAACAGAGGATAAGATGGTTGGATGGCATTATCAATTCAATGGACATGAACTTGGGCAAACTCCAGAAGATGGTGAAGGACAGAGAAGCCTGGCGTGCTGCAGTCCACAGGGTCGCAAAGAGTCGGACACGACTGAGTGACTGACTGAACAACAACATGTTTTCTACAAGCAGGAATAGCACTCCCTGAAGCAGAAATTCTTGGTTCAAATACCAGTGCTTACGGATGACACCTGGAAAGTGGGGATAATAATAGTGTCCTCCTTGTGGAACAGAAGTCCTAACATCCAGGGTGTGCTGAGAGGACTCTGTGCCAGGCCCTGAGCTTGACATGGGTTAATGTGTTTAATCTCCACCACAGGCTTTTGAGGAGATATGACTACTCTCCCTCTACAGATAAGGCAACAGAGGCCCAGAGAGGTCAAGAGTCTGGCTGAGCCTGGATCTGATGCCCACTGACAAATGCTGCTTGACAAAGAGCAGGAGTGCTGTGCTGTGCTTAGTCGCTCGGTCATGTCCCACTCTTTGTGACCCCATGGACTGTAGCCCGCCAGGCTCCTCTGTCCATGGGGATTCTCCAGGCAAGAACACTGGAGTGAGTTGCCATGCCCTCCTCCAGAAGAATCTTCCCAACCCAGGGACTGAACCCAGGTCTCCCGCATTGCAGGCAGATTCTCTTACCATCTTTTTCTTACTGGAGTGGGTAGCCTGTCCCTTCTCTGCAGGATCTTCCTGACCTAGGAACTGAACCGGAGTCTCCTGCACTGCAGGCGGATTCTTTACCAACTGAGCGACCAGGAAAGCCCAGTAACAGTTCACTTCCAGTTAAATCTTTCAGTAATCCGAGGCAGGTGCTACTTTTATTCCCTACATCGTAGGCGGAGAAACTGACACTCAAAGAGGTTAAGTGACTCACTCAAGGCCAGTAAGTGCAGAGTCAGGATTCGAGCCCAGATGTCAACTGGCCCAGTGCGAAATAAATCTCACAGGGCCTGGCACCTAGTAACTGCTCACTGTGTGAAGACTTCTACAAATAATTCTGGCTTGCTTTCTGCCTTATTCTCTGAGACAGATAATCGCTTGATAAGTAATCACTCCCCTAGCAAATGCTTCGGGTGGGAGGTGAGCAGACCCCAGGGAAGAGACTGGACCCTTCTCTCATCTGGCAGGGGCTCAGGAAGTGTTCAACCCAACTCTGGGTTGCAGAGACACAAGAATTTGGTCCCTGGAGGAGCCTGAAATGCCTGTCCTCCTTCCCAGTGACGGCCCCTCCTGACTCCCTGGGAGTTCTGTCTTAGGTGTGACTCACACTCATCTCACAGGTGCTCTTCATGTAATTTTTAATTTTAATTTAAAAATACAGCTTTATTATCAACCTTCAAAGACTGCCTTGTGCCTCACCAAATGAGGACCCGGCTTCATGCTTATGTCCTTTCTCAGCTGGACTAATAGACCATGAGAACTCCATCACTTGCTCTTTCTTATCTGTCGCCTTTGCTACTTACAACCAGAACTGCTCACCGTTCTGAGTAGTCACGGTACATCTAAGTCACCAAAATTTCCCTACTGATCCTTCTACCAGAATATCCTTTCTGGGAATTCCCTGGTGATCCAGTAATTAGGACTCTGCTATTTCACTGCTTAGGGCTCAGGTTCAGTCCCTGGTTGGGGAACTAAGGCCCTACAAGTCGTGCTGCAACAACAACAAAACAAAAAAAACATTCTGTCTCATCTTTTTCAGGCACAATCCTGCCCATATTTCAAAGCCAATCTCAAATACTACCTCCTCCAAAGAAATTTTCTTGACATCTGTGCCTAACATAACCAGTATACATACACTGGGAACTTAAATATTCATTGCACACGTGAATGAATGAACTCCAACTAAAATGTTCTCCCCTTCCTTGTCATCTCCAGATATTTGTTATAGCCTTTGTTGTTTAAATAACAGACTTGAAGTAATCAAAGGGCTTTTTTGCCATTTTAAGTTTATGGGAAAATATTCTTTATATAATGGAGCACATTATCAACGTCATTCTGAATCTTGCTCTTTTGAATTAATCTCTCTTGGTGAAGGTGAAGTCACTCAGTCGTGTCTGACTCTTTGTGATCCCGTGGACTGTAGCCTACCAGGCTTCTCCATCCATGGGATTCTCCAGGCAAGAATACTGGAGTGGGTTACCATTTCCTTCTCCAGGGGGATCTTCCCGACCCAGGGATCGAACCCGGGTCTGCTCGCATTGGAGGCAGACACTTTAACTTCTGAGCCACCATGGAAGCCCATCTATATCCCCAGTATTCAGACCTTCATTCATTGGCTCAATTCATTCAACAAATTATTAAGTGTCAGTTGTATGTCAAGCACTGTGAGAGATGCTTGGGATATAAAACTGAACAAAATGGACAAACCCATTGTCCTTGGAGAGCTGGTTTTCCTTCTGATGAAGCAAGATAGACAGTAAGGAATAAGGGAATCATTTAGTACATTAGAAGATATGCTCTGTAGAAAAAAAGAGAGCAGATGAGGGGAAGGAGTGGGAAGGGACCCAGTACAGGGCAGGTTGCAGAGTGCAGGGTGCCTGTAGAGCCGCTTCAAGGGAATCTCAGGCCAGGGAACTGGCAGGACTTAGAGGTGTACCATCACCCAAAAGCACCGGGATGAATTTAGTTAGCCCCATTGCTTGTCGCCTATCATTTACCATCAAGAATAGTGCTGTAACAAACACTGGCAATCTGTGTTTGTGGCAATCTTTTTGCCCATGTGTGAAATATCTGTAGAAGCAATTCCTGGCTGCTAACTACAACATACTTGAGAAAATCACCCAGTTGCTCTCCAAGGATGCTGTGCCAGGACCACGAATCCCCTGCAAAGCGCAGCCCCGGGTGATCTCAAACAGGTAGACTCTTCTGTCAGGCCAGGAGGTCGCTCACATTCCAACGGGAGAGTTTCCAGGGACGACTTCAGCTAATTCACGGCGGATCGCCCAGAATTTCACTCGTGGTGTCTTTCGGGGTGGACGTTGTTTTCCTGATGGGTTAACGGGCAAATGGATTAGGGGTTGGAGACGCCGCTGCCGTTACTCAGAAAAGCCACGAGGGGGCGCAGGAAGCCCCAGACTCCAGAGAGGTACCTTGGAAAGGGCATCTTGAGGTTTAGGATCTTCTCACTAGGTGTGAGTGTGTGTGTGTGTGTGTGTGTGTTGTCATTGTTGTTGTTGGGCAGAGAGGGGGGCTTAAATGCCATGGTTTAGGATCTTCTGACTGTGTGTGTGTGTGTTGTTGGGTGGGGATCTTAAATGCCATGGTGAGAAAAAGGTGGGTGATGGAAAGAAGCAGAAAGATCAGAGGAAAAAGAGATGCAGGAGGAGAAGGTTAAGGGAAGAGGCCTCCAAGGGTGTCTCCTGATCAGTTATGGATTTGCTTGCTCCCAGTTTAGCTGACCAGGTGCAGACCTCATAAAAATAAATGCTATCTCATAGCCTTGAATTGAACTCAGGAGTGCAGAACAGACTGGAGAAAAAGTCATAGAATAAATATGTACAATATGATGATTCCGTTTGTGTAATATATATATACTGTGCTTAGTCGCTCAGTCATGTCTGACTCTTTGTGACCCCATGAACTGTAGCCCACCAGGCTCCTCTGTCCATGGGGATTCTCCAGGCAAGAATACTGGAGTGGGTTGCCATGCCCTCCTCTAGGGGATCTTCCCAACCCAGGGATTGAACCCTGGTCTCCCACACTGCAGGCAGATTCTTTACCATCTGAGCCACCAGGGAAGCCTATCCCTTCTCCAAGGGATTTTCCAAGCCCAGGAATTGAACCGAGGTCTCCTACATTGCAATCAGATTCTTTACCAGCTAAGCTACCAGGGAAGCCAATGTGTGTGTGTGTGTGTGTGTGTGTGTGTGTGTGTATTTCTCACAAATAAAAGCTACATATTCTTAGGGCTGTGTGTGTGTTTACCACATATATAGCCATAGGAAAAACTCTGGGAAGATAAGTTTTAAATTGACAATAGTGAGGACTTCCTTGGTGGTCCAGGAGTTAAGGCTCAACCTTCCAATGCAGGACGCTTGGGTTCAATCCCTGGTAGGCGAGCTAAGGTCCCATATGCCATGGGAGCAGCCAAAACTGTAAAAACATAATAAAATTTAAAAAATAAATTGACAGTAAGAGTTATATTTGGGATTGTGTATATGTGTGTAGAGGGGGTCAAGGAATAGGAAGGGGAATGGGAAATGATCAAAGAGGACTTTCAGAGTTAACGGAAGTATTTTACTTTTCTAGGAATCTGTAACCCCGTTAGTTGTGTAACCTAAAATTAAAAATTACTTAAGAAAACAATGGAGAAGAAGAAAAAAAGAAACATCCAATGCCATCTTGGTGGTGCGACAACAGAGGTTTCCCACACAGCTCAGGGGAGGTGAGAGCCTCCTCTGCTCTGCTGAGAGTGTTCCTAAGTCTTCCTTGCCTCTCCTTGGCTCTGTCCTGTGCAGGGAGCAGTGACAGCTCAAGGTGGACCAGAAGTTAAGGGTGGGGGGAATTGTGGCACCATCTGAATGGAGTAGAGATAGGGGAGCATATCCTCTGCTCAAGTTGGGAGAACTGAGCTGGAATGGGAACAGTGCAGGAGACTTAAGAGATGCAGGTTCAATCCCTGGAGGAGGCTATGGCAACCCACTCCAGTATTCTTGCCTGGAGAACCCTATGGACAGAGGAGCCTGGTGGGCTACAGTCCATGGGACCAAAAAGACTTGGACATGGCTGAAGCAACATAGCACGCACGTGGCCAATGGGTCACTGCAGACTGACCTCTACTGGACACCCTGGTGCAGGATTTCGGGAGTGAAGGGAGGTGGAAATTCCCACCAAGATGGGATAGAGGTTTTCCGTCCAGCCAAGTGGGGAAGGTGTGGACTAATTTGGAATGTATGAAAGCTGAGGCAGCATGATGACTCCTAAGAATGTAGTAATGCCAAGGATGGATTCCCTGCATTTAGGGAGGCTGTGGGGAATTTCGTGCAATACCCAACTGGAAAACAACACAGAGATGAGACCTCAACCGTAGGTGGGCCTCAGTATTTTCATCTGCAAAATGGGTGAAGGGTGGAAATCTGGTCACTCTATACCTTCCACTGTCTCTGATTTTTTTTTTTGGGACCAAAAAGACTTGGACATGGCTGAAGCAACATAGCACGCACGTGGCCAATGGGTCACTGCAGACTGACCTCTACTGGACACCCTGGTGCAGGATTTCGGGAGTGAAGGGAGGTGGAAATTCCCACCAAGATGGGATAGAGGTTTTCCGTCCAGCCAAGTGGGGAAGGTGTGGACTAATTTGGAATGTATGAAAGCTGAGGCAGCATGATGACTCCTAAGAATGTAGTAATGCCAAGGATGGATTCCCTGCATTTAGGGAGGCTGTGGGGAATTTCGTGCAATACCCAACTGGAAAACAACACAGAGATGAGACCTCAACCGTAGGTGGGCCTCAGTATTTTCATCTGCAAAATGGGTGAAGGGTGGAAATCTGGTCACTCTATACCTTCCACTGTCTCTGATTTTTTTTTTTCTATTCCAGGGGTCATACTCAATGAAGGGGGCGACAGATGGTTAGATGGCATCATTGACTCAATGGAGATGAGTCTGAACTAACTCTGGGAGATAGTGGAGAATAGGGAAGCCTGGCGTGCTGCAGTCCATGGGGTCAAGAGTAGAACACGACTGAGTGACTGAACAAGGGCAATTCTTCATGGCCTTCACCCGAAGATTTGCAGTTCCCATCATTAGCCACCAGAGAGCGCCTTCTGACAGATTTGGGGGGAAACCAAAACAAAACCAGCCTGAGCAGATCAGCTTGAGACTGAGGGGTCTTTCCTCGCTTTATCTGCTCTTTCACATGACTGCTGATTGGGATTAACTCTGCCCCTGCACCAGGGATAGAGCGAGGAACAGAGTCTGAAATGAAGCTGCTCCTGTTTCTCCCACACCGCACATCCATCCAATCTCTCCGCAGACCCTGCGGGATGGAGTCTGGCCACCCCGTCCCTTCCACTGCCACCACTCTGCAGTCGTCTCCTCCCTGGCCATCCTACTTCACCTGCTCCCGCCCTTCACGGAGTGACTCAGATCCTGTCCTGCCCCTGCGCAGACCCCTCCCCGCCCGGCTCCGCCCGTTCCTCCCTGTGGGCCCGCCACTGGGTCCTGCCCCCATCACACCGCGCTTGGCTTCCTCCCTCCCTACTCTCCACTGCAGCCACACTGGCCTCCCTGCTGTCGCTCACCCGGCAGACTCTGCCCTAGGGCCGTTGCCCTTACTGTTTCTTCAACCCGGGGCTCTTTCCTTAGGCAGCCCCAGGCCCCTTCCTCCCTTTATTCAGGTCTCTGCTCAGTCCCAGCCTTCAGAGGTGACCCCTTATCAAGGCAGCCCGGCCGCAGTCCCTGCCTCCCTCCACGTGCTGCGCCTGCTTTCCACCGCGCCCTGGATGCCGCTTACATCCTGTCCTCTTAGTATCTTGCCTGGCCTCTGACTCCCACCAACCTCAGCTTGACCAGGGTGGGGACCGTGTCTGATGTGTCCCTGGCCGAGGCCCTGGTATCTGGTTTGTGCCTGACACACAGATAAGCTCAGGAAATATCTGTTGACTGGGAAAGAGGAGAGCTTGAGGAGGGACAGCCGGGCCCCAGAGTAAGCGTGACCTTGGGGGCCCTGTGTGAGTGACAGGTGAGGGGGAACCTGGCTGTCGCTGCTGGAGGCGGGACCCTCTCCTGTGGGGGGGCGGGGTG
>SJYC01138158.1:0-10582 GCA_006408675.1 Madoqua kirkii | reverse complement strand
CACATCTCTGAGCTCTCACCCTCATCTCCTCACACGTCTGGGGTCCTGTCCCCTCCCCCACCCATGACCCTGACTGGCTGGGGGTCAGAGGTCAGCTTCTGACCCTTTCTGTGCCCACAGACCTTCTCTCCACCACTTCTTCTGCAGGACCCTGTCCTGGGTCCTTTAGGAAGAGCCAGGGTCAGGCCTGGGCCTCAGTTTCCCTGTCTGCCTGGTGAGCTAGAACACCAGAGGAAGGGGTCCAGGCCAGGTCCCAAGGTGGGGGATGGGCTGGTGTGAAGGGACTGTGCCCTGCCCCTCCCCCACCCCAGGCACCCGCACATTGGCTGGGGGCCCCCCCGGGGACAGTAAAGCTGTTGGCTTCCTGCCTGGCCCTAAACCTGAGAGCAGATGTCTCAGGGAGGGGACAGTCAGTGATGAGGCCCCTGGAGCTGCTCAGAGAACCAGAAGCCAGCCCTGAGGGGAGGCTCGGGGGGGCCCCGGGGAAGGAGGGCCAAGCTCCCCAGATACAGGGCTGGCTTTCCTCAACCCAGAATGTTCTTCCTGCCTTATCCCGGCTTCTTTCACTCTCATGGCACGTTCACAGCTTTAGCTATACCCAGGGTCTGCCATGATTGTTTCTTAACGATTTTTTCCCTCTAAGTCAACCAAAAAAGATTGCACTAGAATAATTTTAGACACAGAAAAAAATACAGAATGACATTATGAACTACATACCCAATACCCAGATTTAACACAGGCATTTTCCACATTTGCTTCACCTATTTCTTCCTGAAATATCAATGTGAATTGTAGATATCCTCAATTTTTGTCCCCAAATACTTCAGTTTGCATCTCCAAAAAGTAAGGCCATTTCCAGGATCACTGTTACACTTCATAATATTCATAGTTCTCTGATATCTAATATTTAGTCCACAACTGATTTCCCTGGTTATCCCCAAAATGTGTGTCACAGTTGACCATGGACTTCTTGTAAGAGGAAACTTCTTGATACATGAAATGAAAAGCAAGTATATTCTGTCATAAATGGATTGTGCCTCCAGAAATGGGGCCGATACTTCTGGAAATGGGGACAGTGTTCCAGGCCGATGCGGTGGCCAGGCTGCACGTGAGGCCCGCTGTCTACTTGTTACGCTGGAGCTTAGTGGGCACTGGCGTTAAACACAGAGCAGCAGAGAGGACTGACTCACTCATGCAAGGAAACCTGAAAAGGACTCAGAAAGGAATCAGCCTTTTCAGGTCGGGATCAGAGTTACTGAATGTGGGACGGGCCTGAGGAGCTCAAGCTGAAAGCTGAAAAGTCCTGTGCCAGGCCTTTGGGTTTGGGTGTTAGTTTCCATAAAGATTCTGTCTCTGGGGCCACGACCTTCCAATTCCAGAGGGAGCCTTATGCCACTGCTCCCTGCCCCTCCCCACCACCGCACTCTGGCCTGGCTTTGCCATCTGGGGTTGGGACGCTAAGAGGACAAAGGCCCCTCACTCTCAGAACACATTTCCCCTGAAAAATCCCATCTGTCAGGCCCTGACCCTCCGGGCTCACAGGCAGCAGGGTGGGGGAAGGGAGAGGCCCCAGCCCCGAGGAGACCCAAGGCACCCCTCCCAGCCTCCACCCTCTGTCCTGGTCAGCACGGGGGTCCTCACGCTTCAGCTGCCTGCTCACTGGGACCCAGGCCAGTCACCTCCCCTTTCTGGGCCTAGGTTTCCGCATGTGTCATGTGCAGAGGTGGGATGGGGTGGAGTATCATTTGCCACAGTCAGAAAACTTTGGGGAAAAAAATAGTGGAATAGGAACAAAACAGTGCTATTACATCCCAGTCTTGTGCTGTGTGCTAAGTCGCTTCAGTCGTGTCCGACTGTTTGCAACCCCACAGATGTAGCCCACCAGCCATGGAGCTCTCCAGGCAAGGATACTAGAATGGGTTGCCATGCCCTCCTCCAGGGGATCTTCCCGACCCAGGGATCGAACCTGTGTCTCTGGTGTCTCCTGCAGAGGCAGGCGGATTCTTATCCACTGTGCCACCAGGGAAGTCCACATCTAGGACTTCAGACTGAGGAGACTCTGAGGATTTGATGACCTCAGGATTTTAAAATTCTGGGACTTTCAGGTTTAAAATGGATCCCACCTCCTGAAACCTGAAGGATTTGGGAGTGCCGAGCTGATGGGGCTCAGCCTTGGCCAAATCCAGCCTGACCCTCAGGCTTGTCTGTTCCCTTCCCTCAGCTGCTGGCCTCTCCCTAACCTCTGAAGACTGTTGGATGCCCTCATTGTTCATGCTGGCAGCCGGCACAGCTGGTTTCCTGGCTCCAGAGCCCAAGTGCGTATGCTCTCTGCCAGGATTTGTGAAGATCTATCAGGAGCTTCTGTGATTGTGCTGTATAATCTCTATATATCATCATTAGCACGTGCTAAGTCACCTCAGTCGTGTCTTACTCTGCGACCCCATGGACTATAGCTCTCTAGGCTCCTCTGACCATGGAGATTCTCCAGGCAAGAATACTGGAATGCCTTGCCATGTCCTCCTCCAAGGGAATCTTCCCAACCCAGGGATCGAACCCAGGTCTCCCGCATTGCAGGCGGATTCTTTACTGTCTGAACTACCATTAGAATAGCACAGTTTTATTGAGCCTGGCTCTGGCCAGGGTTTTGCTGGCATTATCTTGGGTACTTAGGGTAACACCTTACAATGTAGGTGAAATTTTTCTTCTGATTACGATGAGGAAACTGAAAATTCAGACTTTAAGGAACTTCCCCAATCCAGGTGGTAGAGCTGGATTTGAAACCTTTGACTGGTTGATCCCAGAGTTCCCAATCTTGATGTTAAACTGCTACGTTTTAATCTTTAAAACCAAAACTCCTCTCTGTGGCCTGCAGACTCTTAGCCATTTAATGTCAGTCTCTTCCTCTCCCTCCAGTCCAGCCACTGGCTTTGGGCTCAAGTGGAGTCACCTCACTCTTGCCCCAGGACCTTTGCACAGGCCGCTTCTGCTCCTCCTTCCTCTAGGTTAGCGTGTGACGGCCTCTCTCTTACCCTTCATGTCTCACCTCAGGGGAGAGGGCTTGGCTCACTGACCACGCTGAGTGAGCATGGTCCTCTTTCTTTTCACACCTGCTTTTCCACTCTGCTTCATTTTTATTTATACCATTTCTCATTTCTTGGTTCAGTTATTCATTGTTGTGTCTCACCTTAGGTTAGCGTGTGACGGCCTCTCTCTTACCCTTCATGTCTCACCTCAGGGGAGAGGGCTTGGCTCACTGACCACGCTGAGTGAGCATGGTCCTCTTTCTTTTCACACCTGCTTTTCCACTCTGCTTCATTTTTATTTATACCATTTCTCATTTCTTGGTTCAGTTATTCATTGTTGTGTCTCACCCTGCTGCTGCTAAGTCACTTCAGTTGTGTCCGACTCTGTGCGACCCCATAGACGGCAGCCCACCAGGCTCCTCTGTCCCTGGGATTCTCCAGGCAAGAACACTGGAGTGGGTTGCCATTTCCTTCTCCAATGCATGAAAGTGAAAAGTGAAAGAGAAGTCGCTCAGTCGTGTTTGACTCCTAGAGACCCCATGGACTGCAGCCCACCAGGTTCCTCTGTCCATGGAGTTTTCCAGGCAAGAGTACTGGAGTAGGTGTGTCTCACCCACTAGAACACAATTCCTTGTGTTTTCATCTCTCTTCCTAGAAACTCGCATGGACCAGGGGTTCAGATAGTATTTGTTGAATGTGTAAATACATCTTGAAATAAGACAAGGGAAAGTCGAGAAGGAAGGTCTACCAGTCAGGCTTGTGCCCAGATCCTCTCTCCAAACTAGCTGCCATCTTCTAACGGTCCAGTCAGAAAGCTGAGGCCCAGAAAGATGGAGAGGCAGAGGTATGCTCAACCCCAGCAGCAGCTTAGTGATAGCAGACCCACCTGGACAGCTCTGTTTCTATACTTGCCAAATTCTTTCTCAGAAACTATGTCCTGGAAGCTATCATACCTCCATTTTCCTGATAAAAGCCTGCAGCCTGAAAGGTCAGGAGACTGTCCCGGGGGGAGGGTCACCTTAGTGGCAGAGCAGGGGGTCCTGGGTTTCCTGTCTCTGTGCAGGTGTTGGCTTTACTCTCAGCCCTTGCTGGGGCGAGATGTTGAAAACAAGACTCTGCGCCCACCCCTCAGTCCTGGACACAACAGAAAGGGAACCAGAGACCTGGCGAGCCAGCGGGGTGTGTCTTGGAATATGCCCATCAGAAGCTGAACCTGAGTTTTTGGCAGGTGGAACCTGGTCCCTAGAGGCATGGAGGCGGTGTGAGAGGCAGATGCTGAGGGGACTGGAGATCGAGGACAGTTCCTGGGTCTGTGAAGTCTGGTGCTAGGGGAGAAAGTCTGTAATTTAGGAGGGGCACTGGCAGAGGAGGAAAGGCCCCTGGTCACATCCTGGAGACCCACCCTCTCTAGATGCTGTTTTCACTGTTCCTACAGGCTATTTAGGAAGTGTTTTGAGGACACAGGGCTCCACGGTTGACAGTGTTTGGGAAACAGTAGAGTAAGTAAAGAGAAAGAGGAGTTTCTGTTCCAGGTCTTCTCAAGGCCTTTCTCATAGCTCAGTGCATTGCCAACCTCTAATTGCAGGGAAAGTGGGCAAAGAAGTGTGGACCCTGCCTTCTGGGAGCTCACAGTCCGTGGAGGAGACCCAGACACAGGAACAAACCGAGTATCAGGAGGTTGGAGAACTATGAAGAGAAATGTAAATAATGGGTGGTAGGGGGTGTGGGTTTCCCTGGGAGGATGACTTTTGAGCAGAGCCTGGAAGGAAGTGAGGGAGGGGGTGAGGAGGCAGCTGTGTCTTGAGGGAAAGAGGCCCAGGCAATGGGAGCAGCATGTGCAAAGGCCCTGAGGCAGGAAGGGTACTTAGTGTATCTGAGAAGCAACAGGAGCTGGTGGCTGGAGCAAGGTGGGCTGAGTGGGAAGGTGGTAGGAGATGGGGTTGACAGGGATCAGCCTCCAAAGGCCACCAGAGGCCCCAACAAGGCCACTCAGAGCTTGCTGGGGAGCCCTTGGAGGGTTTGGGCAGGGAGTGATGCCTGGGACATGCTGCCTCATGAGCTTGTACTATCTAACAACCTCTTAAGAGCAATAGCAGCAACAGTAGCCGTAGCGTGTGGAGGGTAGTCAGGATACTGTACCTCTTGCAAGCCTGGGAGGTAGGCATGGTTAACACCTATCTTACAGGTGAGCACCTTAGAAAAAGGTGCTCAAAGACATTTCTGGAAAAAATAAGTGAATTGAGAGACAGTATTTAAAAAAAAATCTTTCCGTAGGTATTTTGTCTATCTTTCCTATCGCTTATCCTTCAAAAGCACCACTTTTAATGGCTGTGTGGTATTTATTCCAGTCCCATTCACCATGCATTGTCCTATGGCCAGGAAATTAGGTTATGTTTTGGGTGGGGTTTTTTTTTTGGTGGTAGTGGAGGGCATTAATAGCAATGCTATAGTAAATGCTCCTGTTAAATCTTTCTGAATCTCTTTGGTTAGAGTCAGCTGCTTTTTAGAAGCAGTTTAGAAACAGAGTACAGAACTATTGACACAGCTCAGGGTTTCTCAAAAAGTTTTGAGAAAAATGACTCTGTTGCCTCCAGAAAGAATATCTCAGCCATCTCAGTTACCCTCCCATCATGTTTGGAAGGACATATCTGGGTTGAGTTTTCAGTCACTACCTTATTTTGCTCTCTCATAGAATATCCTTAGAAGTGTATTTACTTTTTAGTAGGTAATACATTTATAAGGTGGGTTTCCCGGGTGGTGTTAGTGGTAAAGAACACACCTGCCAATGCAGGGGATGTGGGTTCTATCCCTGGGTTGCGAAGATGCCCTGGAGAAGGGCATGGCCACCCACCCCAGTATTCTTGCCTGGAGAATCCCATGGCCAGAGGAGTCTGGTGGACTACAGGCCATAGCGTTGCAAAGAGTCAGATACGACTGAAGCGACTTAGCATGCACGAACATTTACAAGGTTTAAAAAATATTTTCTGAAAAGCTTTTTTCTTCCCCCTGTTCCTCAGTCAGCCCAGTAGCCACCACTGGGACCAGTTTCTGGTGAGTCCTCCCAGAGAAGTTCAGAGGCAAGCAAATGTGTACAGTGAGAACCCCCTTTGAATGGAATGAAACAGAACAAAATAAGCCCTAGGGTGCACAGGAGATTGGGAACTGCCATCTGAGGCTGATTTCATCTTGGTTTCGAGCTGAGTAAAGAAAACGCTCCAAGGTCAGACTGCTGGAGGAGGCACAGCCACAGGCCTGGGCACAGGATGAGATGTTATTCTTGCGCACGTGCTGAGTCAAGATAAGCACACAAGGGACACCAGGATCCTCCAGCTCCCTCTGATCTGGGCACACTAAGGACAGCTTGGCCATCTTCTTATTCTTACAGGTTCTCCTTCCCTACGCTGCACAGTGGGGAAGGGGGAGAACTAGGATGCGTTCAATCACTCTGAACTGGCGTCAGGTGCTTAACAAACCCTGGAAAATAGAGGTCAACCTCAGTATGCTGTTGACACATGAAGATGCTCGGAGTCCTGGAATCTGAGCATGTGCAAATAATCTCTCTTTGTGTGGCCTAACTTGGAATCCCAGGGAAGTTCCTTCTGCCTCTGTTTCCCTCACTTTCTTAATCTGGGAATGAGGCTCAGGGTTTTTGTGCCGCTTGTTTGAAGCTCCAGGGCATGCAGTCAGAGGCAGCTTTGAAGATGCAAGAGTCAGCAGGGCCTTTATGCAGGCATCTCAAGTATCTCCCAACACGTGATTGAAACCCACATTTCAGAGAAGAATCCAACCGTGACACCATTGTTGTCATTCCCATTTTAATGACAGGGAAGGTGAGGTTGGGAGGCACTCTAGCAACATGTTCCCATGGTCATAAGCTTGGGTAAAATTTTCCAAAGTGAGGTAATTTAACCTCATTCTGTTAAAACCACCATCCCCTTCTGTTCCAGCTTCCCCTTGTATCAGATGAAGTTGGAGTGTGAGCATTTTGGGGATCTGGCTAAGAGGACCTTGACATTTAGTTTGGGTTTAGTGGTTTTATTTATGTTGTTTCCAGTTGCTTTTTTTTCTCTTGCTCACCCGGGACTCAGCTGATTCCTAGGCACTCAGCTGATTCCTAGTCCTGACTTTAGTGATTTCCAGCTGCTCTAGTACAGGAAAGTCTTCCAGGAATACTCCTACCTGGCACACTGAGGTGACTCACCTGGTACTGTGACACGAAAGTGAAGGGTCAGAGGTCATACCTCCACAGGCATGGAGGGTCCTACAGTGTGAATGCCACCAGGATGAAGTAGTAGAGGAGAGGTTTGAAATGTGTGTATACATGGAAATGTAATATACAGAAGCTTGTTTGTGGAAAGTATGGAAATATGTTGAACAGGTAATTCACAAGAAGAATGTTATTTTTCTGAACTTTGTAATCTCTGTAGAAACTGAAGTTTGCTAAGGTTTCTTTTATCTTTCTAACTACATCATCTCTGTATTACTTAATTTGTAATTTTGTAATCCTTTTCTTAAACAACACTCCCTAACACTCCTTACATTGTTTAAGTCTCAGGAAGTACAAAGTCTGGACCTGCTCCTACTGTTTTCGCTGTGTCTTTCAGGATCAGAGACCTTCCTTGCCTCTCATCACTGCCACTGTCAAACTGCATTTACATGGGAATGTAACAGAATGGTTTGGAGGACTCCTGCTGGATCCAGACAAACCTTAGTTTTCTAATCTATAAAATAGGAATATTAGTAGAATCTCCTCAGACAGTAATGAAGTCAAATGAGAAGATGTGTGTATGTTTGAGCACAATCTAGCAGAGGGCACAGTTAGTGCCAGGTCTGTTATTTAGCTGATCCTCATAGACTCCTTGTTTATGACAGTATCTTTTCTGATATGTTTGGTTGGTGCCTATGCCAGAATGTGTAATCGTTGGTAGCTATTGGTATACTATTAGTTCTCCTCCCCAACCTCTCCAAGGTATGTACACAGTCAGTGCTCAGATCACTGATAATCCAATCAAAGAACGAAAAACACCATCTGGGATAGAAGGAGGCTGACTCCAAACTGAGCAATGTCCTAGACCCAAACAGTGGCTTACCCTCTTGTCTGGAAGGGCTGTTAGAGTTGATTTTTCTAATTCTCTTTTAAAAAATGTGTCTTTGTTTTCCTCCCTGACTGGTTTAACTATTGGCAACTTATTTGGTAACTTATTTTACATTACCAAATTTCCAACAGTTAAACCAGTCAAGGGGAAAAAGAAAGAAGAAAGAAGCAGAAAGAAGAGATTAACTTCTGTTATTATAAATGTTTATACAGAAGTATGTACATCTAGTCAAGGCTATGGTTTTTCTAGTAGTCATGTATGGATGTGAGAGTTGGACTATAAAGAAAGCTGAGCGTAGAAGAATTGATGCTTTTGAATTGGGTGTTGGAGAAGACTCTTGAGAGTCCCTTGGACTGCAAGGAGATCCAACCAGTCCATCCTAAGGGAAATCAGTCCTGGGTGTTTATTGGAAGGACTAAAACTAATGTTGAAACTGAAACTCCAATATTTTGGCCACCTGATGAGAAGAGCTGACTCATTTGAAAAGACCCTGATGTTGGGAAAGATTGAGGGCAGGAGGAGAACGGGACGACAGAGGATGAGGTGGTTGGATGGCATCACTGACTCAATGGACACAGGTTTGGGTGGACTCTAGGAGTTGGTGATGGACAGGGAGGCCTGGCGTGCTGTGCTTCATGGGGCCGCAAAGAGTCGAACACGACTGAATGACTGAACTGAACTGAACTGAAATATGTGCATTGTGCTCAGTCCGGTCTGACTCTTTGCAGTACCATGAACTATAGCCCTCCAGGCTCCTCTGCCCATAGAATTTTCCAGGCAAGAATACTAGAGTATTCTTTCTCCTTCTCCAGGAGATCTTCCTGACCCGGGGATCAACCTGTGTCTCCTGCATTGGCAGGCAGATTTTTTTTTTTACCACTAGGGCCACCTGGGAACTCCAATACATAAATAGAGTACATTTGATATTACCATTACATATGTAATGCATATTTAAGTTGTACATAGTGCTTTGAAACATACTTTTGAAAAATTCAATCTTTCTTAGTGCTAAAAATATTTTAATCACGTCATTTTTAATGACTGTATAATATTCCTCTTCAAAAAGTGAGGATATTTAAAAGTACTTATCAGAGGGTTATGCCATGAGCAGTGATGAGAGTTTTGTCATGCAAAGCTTCTGGTATATATATTTTAAAAACTTCAATAAATTCAGTTCTTCCGCAGGATGGATTTATATAACCAATTTCCTTTCACTGAGCACTTGAGTTATTTTCATTATTTTGCTATGATAAATAACGCAGGGCTATATTAATCTTCGCTCACATCTTTGGTTATATCCTTAGAGAATTTCGGGACTGCGGGCAGTCATCTTCACATTAACTTGCTCAGCATTGAGCAGTTAGGGAAACAGAGAGGGAAACCGGCTTGCACTGGTTCACATAGCCTGTCAGCTGAAGTCAGGACTGCTGCTGCTGCTGCTAAGTCGCTTCAGTCGTGTCCGACTCTGTGCGACCCCATAGACGGCAGCCCATCAGGCTCCTCCGTCCCTGGGATTCTCCAGGCAAGAATACTGGAGTGGGTTGCCATTTCCTTCTCCAATGCATGAAAGTGAAAAGTGAAAGTGAAGTCGCTCAGTCGTGTCCGACTCTTAGCTACCCCATTGACTACAGCTCATCAGGCTCCTCCGTCCATCAGCTAAGTCCCGGGTGAACAAGAGAAAGAATTAGCCGCTCGAGCTAAAGAGGCTGCCCAAAGAACTTGAGACCACCGGGAAGGTGAGGGGCGGGGAGGGACTGCGAAGACCAGGCGCTCCCACGGCAGGCCGAAGCTAAGCCGTTGCCTGGCAATGCGGGCGGCGCGGAGTTCGAACGGAAGCGAGAAACCAATCAGGATGTCCGGGGCAAACCATTCTGGTGTCGGAGAGGGGGGTGAAGCGACGCGCTCATTTCCCCTTCCCCCTGCGCCCAGGGATTTTTGTTTCCCTTCTGTGCCCCTGGACCTTCGCTCTGTCTGGGACCTTGGGACAGTCAGGTTCTCCAGCTTATCTCGGGTGCGGAGCACAGCTCCGACGAGGCCCCCGCGGGTCCTCACGTGGGGCTTGGGCCTCCTGAGCCGTGTTGGGTGCGGCCATTCCCCGCCTGACTGGGTCCCAGCTGTCAGCCTCCTGAGGACCCACACTGGAGGAGCGGGACTCGCCTAGGTGAGGCTCCTTGTGAGGTCACGGGTGGTCCGGGGCGCGAACCCGGGTGTAAGGGGGGCTGTATTCACCCCTGCCGTGCGTGTTCTTTCCGAGTCCTACCTGCGGAGAGGTGAGGGTACCCCATTTCACAGATCAGAACGCTGAGGCTCAGAAAGATGAAGTCTGGCAGAGAATCTGATTCAGATCTTTCTGCTCCATCTCGCAGTCTCTAGCGTAAAAGATCTAGATTTGCCTTGAGAGACCCTGACAGGTAACTGGTGGTCGCTTTCTTAGCCTCTTATCAACAGGAACGTGAGAGCCCT
>SJYC01138157.1:0-15926 GCA_006408675.1 Madoqua kirkii | reverse complement strand
ACCTCCTGAGGAACCCCCTTCCCACCTGCTGGTTGCTTCTGGTTTCCTTTTGTAGGTGGGCAAACTGAGGTTCTAAGAAGTTAAGCCCCTTTGCCCAAAACCACATGGTCAGACTTGGCAACTCTGGGGCTGGTTCCCAATCTGTCTGGCTTCCATCTTAGAATCCTAGACACTCAGAATTGTAGCATCTGGGAGTCTAGGATCTCTTCAAGGGGGAATTATTTATCCTCTCTCCTCCAAACCAGTCTCTTGGCTTTAAAGGGAGAAGAGCTCTGGAAATTCAGAAAGAAAACATGTCTTCATTCTTTCAACAAGTGAGCATACTCACTTCATATGCTCTCTGCCTTGTCTGTTTTCTCTCAGTAGCATTTACCCCATCCAATGTCCTATAATTTCACTTATTAGCGAGTTTATTATCTTCCCGGACTGGAATGTGATGCAGGGAGGGGCTAGGGTGAGGTAAATGAGGTAATCGCCTCCAGTGTGAAACTGAGGGGTGCCCAAAGCCCTAGGAATCAAAATGACTAATGTTAACATTTATTGATCATTTGTTGTGTGTTCTGCTGGTGGGAGATCAACTCCCTGGATCACAGCCCCTCATCTCTGTCACAATTAAACATGCATCCCCCTGACCTAGCTGTCCCACTTCTGGGCAGAATGATATAGGTGCAGTGAGGCCACAGTGTGGGTTGTTTTTTTTTTAGGCTCTGCCTGAGAACTCTTTATTTGTTTATTTTTGGCTGGGCTGGGGCTTCCTTGCTGCCTGGGCTTTCTCTAGTTGCAGGCTTCTCATCGTGGTGGCTTTTCTTGCTGGGGATCATGGGCTCTAGAACTTGGAGGCTTCGTTTGTTGCGGCTTAGTTGCTCCATGGCATGTGGGATCTTCTTGGACCAGGGGTAGAATTCACGTCCCCTGCATTGGCAGGCAGATTCTTAACCACTGGCCCACCGGGGAAGTCCCACAGTGTGGTTTTTAACGGAGACTAGACACACGCTCAGTGGCCGTCGGTAGGGACTGATGGGCTCTTTATGTAGTACAACATATATTATTACATTTATTAATAATATTACAATTAATAACATGCTAATAACACATATTAAGAACATATTCAGTGAAAGAGTAAGATGAAAACAATGCACAGAACATGTTGCTATGTGTAAAAAAAATAGAAAGAATATATGTCCACTGTTGCTTGTATGTGCCTGAATTCTCCCTGGAAGGACATATAACATCTGATCATAATGATTCTTGCAGGGAGGGGAACTGAGTGGCTGGGGATAGGAGTGGAGGGAAGTGTTTTTCTTTTTAAAATTTCCTTTATAGCTTATGAATTTTAAGCCATGCACATGTATCACCTGGTTGAAAAAAAAATATGTGTATTATAGATTATTTATCTAATCATGAGACCACTGCCCTATGATCTGTCTGTCATTAACTTTCTTGTGACTTTGGACAAGGTTCTTGACATCTCTGCGCCAGGAAAGAAGCTATGATAGTGAGCTTCAGCCCAGGCCCAGGGCAGTCCGGGACAGGAAGTGGGCTTGGTTGTGGGTCTGTCCCAACGCCACCTTCTGCATCCTGTGTGCCAGGCCCTTCCCTAAGGCTCTGCGTGCAGTATCTCTCTTAGTCTGCACTGCGAGTCCCTTTGTCCTCATTTGGCAAGCTCAGGTGCAGACCTGAGGCCCAGAGGACTGAGTTAGTGGAGGTGTGCAGTTGGTGGGCCAAACGGGAGATTGCTGCCTTAGGGAACTGCACCCACACTGCTTCTGTGGCCTGTTTACCTTTCCCTTCCTGAGGTTTGTGCAAGGTTGCCCTGGGCAAGGCTGACTGCAGGCAGGCCAGGGCACGAACGTCTGGGAAAACTCCAGAAATAGTGTGGGGCCTGGCGTGGGCCTGGAGGATGCCCAGCTGGGTGTCCCTCGCCCTGGCAGCTGTCCTGCTGCCTGGCAGTCTCTGCTGCCTGGAGCCTTCCTGGCTCCCTCTGGGGCAGGAGAGGGCCTCTCTGTCTCCACCCTAGTCTGGGCTGGACTTCTACTAAAGAAAAGGAGAAGCAGGTGGAAGGGAGGGGTGAGGTGGAAGTGCACAATGTCATAAAAATGATAAACATCAGAAACCACACCTGCTGCCCCCTCAGCAAAGAATAGAAATCACTGACACCTCTTGCTCCCTTACTGTGTGCTGAGTAATTTACAAGTGTGAACTCCTTCAATTCTGTCAATTCTATGAGGTAAGGTAGTTACTGCTGTTATTTCCTCCTTATGAAGGGAAACTGAGCACAAGAGATGTTTAATATCTTGCACCTAGAGCTGGAATTGGAATCCCAGGAGTCTGGCTTCAGACTCTAAACCTTCTTATTCTTTTTTTTTAATATATGTATTAATAAAATGCAGTTTACCATTTTAATCATTTTTTAAGTGTACAGTCTAGTCGCATTACGTTCACTACAGTGTTGTGCAACCATTGCTAATGGAAACTCCATACCCAGTGAATAGTGACTCCTCGCTCTCTTCACTCTCCCGCCCCTGGCAGTCACCGTTCTTCCTTCTGCCTCTATGAACCGACTACTTGAGGAACCTCATATAAGTGGAATCAGGCAGTATTTGTTCTTTTGTGACTGGCTTATTTCACTTAGCATGATGACTTCAAGATTCATCCGTGTTGTATAGCATATGTCAGAATTTCCTGCCTTTTTAAGGCTCGATGACATTGCACTATGTGTATATACCATACCCCACATTTTGAATATTTATCTGTCAGGGGACACTTGAGTTGTTTCCACGTTTGGCTATTGTGAATAATGCTGCTGTGAACACTGATGTACAAGTATCTGTTCAAGTCCCTGCCTTTAGTTCTTTTGGTCATATACCTGAAGTAGGTTTGCTGGATTCCATAGTAAGTCTGTTAAAAATTTTTGCTTAACTGCCATACTCTTTCCATAGTGGCTGAACCATTTTATATCCCAACAGTGCCCCAAGTTTCTAATTTCGCCTCGTTCTCCATCCACATTTATTATTTTCTGTTATTGTTTGACGGATAATGGCTATCTTATGGGTGTGGTATGGTATCTCATTCTGGTTTTGGTTTGCATTTCCCTAATCATAAGCGATGCTGAGCATCTTTTCTTGTGCTTACTGGCCACTTGTATACCTTCTTTGGAGAAATATCTATTCAAGTGACTGCATTCTTAGATTTGTAACCTCTGAGAGAAGTGGTCAACATTCTGTCTGGGCTGCTGAAGGCCTCCTAGAGGAGCTGGGCACTGGAGCATCTATTTGGTTGAAGAATTATTACAGCTCACATTTTGGTGGCATTTGTCAAGCACGGGTCTCATGCTGGGAGGGAGGCACTATTAGGGATCCTGTTTTACAGTTGGGGAAATCAAGGCATTGAGAAATATCTTACCCAAGTATTATAGCTGATCACTGGTGGAAATGAGATTTGAACTTAGTCAGGCTAGTCCTAGAATCCAGGCTACAGGGGTGGCCAGGGAGAGGGAGTGGAAAAGGGCACTGCCAGCAAAGGACGCAGTGTGTGCAGAGACTTGATGTGGCATCTTAGGAGGCAAAATAGGATTCAGTAGACATGTCTGGAGCCCAGCTTGAGCAGGGGCTCCTGGAGGCTGGAGCAGGAGTGGGACTGGTGGAGGAAGGCCTGGGCAAGTAGGGGGTTGGGAGGAGGCTTGGTGCTGAGGGGCCTTGGTCTTTCAGGTGGCCTGGCTACTTCGTCTGTGTTGTCCCCTTTTATTCTTTGTCCCTGGAGGATGGAGTTCTTAGCCCATGAGAGAGATAGGAAACAGGTGGTGGTTGTTGATGTTCAATTGCCCAGTCATGTCCAACTCTTTCTGACCCCATGGATTGCAGCACACCAGGTCTCTCTGTCCCTCATCATCTCCCAAAGTTTGCCCAAGTTCATGTCCATTGCATTGATGATGCCATCCAGCCATCTCATCCTCTGACACCTTCTTGTTCTTCTGCCTTCAGTCTTTCCCAGTACCAGGGACTTTTCCAGTGAGTTGGCTGTTTGCATCAGATGACCAAAATACTGGAGCTTCAACTTCAGCATCAGTCCCTCCAATGAGTATTCAGGATTGATTTCCCTTAAGATTGATTGGTTTGATCTCCATGCTGTTCAGGGGACTTTCAAGTGGAAATGACAGGGTGCGATGAATGCTTGGAAGGGAACTAACTGGGTAAGAGAGCTGGCAGGAGCCCCAGGGTGGTCAGGGAAACCTCTCTGAGGAAGTGAAAATGGAAGGTTCCAGGCAGAGAAAGGATGGTGGAAAGGCCCTGAAGCAGGAGAAACCTTGGTGTGCTCAGGAACAGCAGGGAGGACTCAGGCTGGAGCAGGGAAGGCTGGAGAGGCGGTGGCAGCGGAGGACTGAGAGGAGGGCCAAGTGGAGAGTTTGGATTTTGTTCTCAGGTGATAGGGAGTCTCAGGGACTGGGGCTGGGGTGACTTAAGCAGAGCTGTGATGACATCTGATTTCTGTTGGGAAAACATTGCCATTTCTGCCCTCATAGCTGAGGAAACAGTCCAGAACCATAGCCAACTTGACTTCTCTCTCTGGGGCCCAGAGAGGGAGGCTAGAGATTCCCTAGGAGTCCCCTGGTGAGTGGCCAAAGACTAGCAGGAGTCTGGGGACTGTCTCCTCCACACCCCTGCCCCCCAGACCCAGGCCTCGGTTCGGGTTCTGGCTCTGCCATTTATTAGCCATGTGACCTCAGACATGTGGCCTCACTCTCCATGCCTTGGTTTTCTCAACTGTAAAATGGTCATAATAGTAGTACCTACCTTACACTGTACATGTGAGGATTAATAAATGAGTTAATTCCTAGAAAGAACTTAGAACAAATGCCAGGTACAAAGCAAGAACTTGAAGAGGTTTTACCTGTTTTATAAAACTTGTCATCATTGCCTTGATTTTACTACTGTTAGGGCCTAACTGAGCACAGCTTTCTTCCCCACTGTTGCCTTAGTAGAGGGTTAGGAAGGGGCCCAGCAGTCTGCTGTGGAGAATGATGGTCTTGTCACCTCCCTTATCCTCCTAAAATCAGGACCCAGGGGCTGGAAGAGGTCTCAGAGCTGATTCACTCCCAGGTAGAAGAGAGTTGTTCCTTGAATCAGTTCCTGTCCCCTTGTGCCCTCCACCTCAATGCTGGTGCAGCCCCCACCAGGCACAGACGTGGAACTGGGTCCTTTCACTTCCTTGGGGCTCATGTCTGAGGCCAGTGCTCACTTCCTTCTTTGGACCACAGGATCCCAGTGAAAACTGGCTTCATCGAATGTGCCACCTTAAGTGATGTAATAGAGCTTGGTGGCAGAAGAGATGGTCATCTCCCTCCTGGGGGTTCCTTCTGACAGGGCTACTACTGTTTCTTCATCTGTAAAATGGGGATCAAATAGCTTCTCCCTCTCCGGGTAATATAGAGATTTAAATAAGGACCGTGTCTGGCAATCTGAAATTCTAGTTATTATTGCTGTCAATTACTAATGTTTACAAAAAAGATCTTCAATACCCAGATAATCATGATGATGTGATCACTCATCTAGAGCCAGACATCTTGGAATGTGAAGTCAAGTGGGCCTTAGAAAGCATCACTATGAACAAAGCTAGTGGAGGTGATGGAATTCTAGTTGAGCTGTTTCAAATCCTGTGATGCTGTGAAAGTGCTGCACTCAATATGCTAACAAATTTGGAAAACTCAGCAGTGGCCACAGGACTGGAAAAGGTCAGTTTTCGTTCCAATTCCAAAGAAAGGCAATGCCAAAGAATGCTCAAACTACCGCATGATTGCACTCATCTCACATGCTAGTAAAGTAATGCTCAAAATTCTCCAAGCCAGGCTTCAGCAACACATGAACCGTGAACTTCCTGATGTTCAAGCTGGTTTTAGAAAAGGCAGAGGAACCAGAGATCAAATTGCCAAAATCCGCTGGATCATGGAAAAAGCAAGAGAGTTCCAGAAAAATATCTATTTCTGCTTTATTGACTATGCCAAAGCGTTTGACTGTGTGGATCACAATAAACTGTGGAAAATTCTGAAAGAGATGGGAATACCAGACCACCTAACCTGCCTCTTGAGAAATCTGTATGCAGGTCAGGAAGCAACAATTAGAACTAGGGGCTCCAAAATCACTGCAGATGGTGACTGTAGCCATGAAATTAAAAGACGCTTACTCCTTGGAAGAAAAGTTATGACCAACCTAGATAGCATATTCAAAAGCAGAGACATTACTTTGCCGACTAAGGTCCGTCTAGTCAAGGCTATGGTTTTTCCTGTGGTCATGTATGGATGTGAGAGTTGGACTGTGAAGAAGGCTGAGCGCCGAGGAATTGATGCTTTTGAACTGTGGTGTTGGAGAAGCCTCTTGAGAGTCCCTTGGACTGCAAGGAGATCCAACCAGTCCATTCTGAAGGAGATCAACCCTGGGTGTTCTTTGGAAGGAATGATGCTTAAGCTGAAACTTCAGTACTTTGGCCACCTCATGCGAAGAGTTGACTCATTGGAAAAGACTCTGATGCTGGGAGGAATTGGGGGCAGGAGGAGAAGGGGACAACCGAGGATGAGATGGCTGGATGGCATCACTGACTCAATGGACGTGAGTCTGAGTGAACTCCGAGAGATGGTGATGAACAGGGAGGCCTTGTGTGCTGCGATTCATGGGGTCTCAAAGGGTTGGACACGACTGAGCGACTGAACTGAACTGAACAGCTTGCTCAAAGCTTCAGTAGACACTTTCAAGCTCTAAGAACTCACCTGACCTGGCCTGGAAGCTGGGACTCTCCTTTAGACAGAATGGAAGACCAGAGAGGTTCAGCAACCTACTCAGGGACACACAGCCAGAAAGGAGGGTGGTGTTAATTAAGCTTTGGTCTGAGGAGAAAGGGCCCAAGTTGGACTCTGCAGGGTGACTTTGGCAACTGACGCAGCCTGTCCCAGCCTCAGTTTTCCATTACTCAAATGGGGATAATAATAGAGCTCCCTTCATAGGGAGTGTTGGGAAGATTAAAATGGGTTAATTAACACCAGGAAAAGTTAATATATTAACTGGCGGTCATTGTGGCAGTGACAAGGGGGGACTCAGTTTTTCCACCCGCAAGATGGGTGCCCTTGCCCTACTGGGCTCCACGTGTGGGCCAGTGCAGCTGGGGATGGGCGGGCCCCGCTCTTCCGAAGGGCTTTCCTGGGGTAGGTAGGGTGCTTGAGGCCAGGTCCCGGCGCCGAGCTGACGGACAGCAAGCCTGGGCTCAGTTCCGGCCCGCTGCCAGGTTTTCCTTCTCCCTTTTCGAGTAATTCCTGGGCCGGCGGGTTCACTAGCCGGGGCCGGCCGCCGGAAGTTGCGCAAACGTTGTGTTACCTGAGCCCAGGTGGGCCGGGCTGGAGAGCTCTGAGCGGCGGCCGGGACGCAGCCAGGTATGTGCGGACCGGGGCCTGGGCGCCCGGCCCGGGTCGGGGCTGTCCGGGCACCTCTCCCTCCTCCTCGGGTAGACGGGGACCGGGCGAAACTCACCTACAAGCCTGGACGAGGCTGTAGGAATCGTGCCGTCTGCTCTCTCATTTAAGAGCCGGGACTACCTGAGCTCGGAGAGGGGCGGCTAGCAGACTGAAGTCACACAGCGTGCTGCCGGGCTCTGGGCCTCCTCCGCCGCCAGGAGTCCCCAAGATTGCCCTCGGCCAGGAAGGGCAAGGGCAGAAGCTAGACCGGGGATCCGGGCTCCCCTGCGACCCTCTCCCCTCCGCCCACCGCGGCCTCCTGAGGCTAATGCCCGGGAAGCCGCGGGGAGGGAGCGCGGTGAGGCTACATGCCCGAGGATGCCAAGGAGAAGGGCCTGGGGCCGGCGTATTTGGGGTCGTTTGTGGGTGTTTGAAATCCGTGGGTGGGGCGTTGGGTGATGAGAGGAGGCCTCAGAGAAGGCACGGGCCCCACCTGGAGACCGGGACCCTGGCTTCACCGCGGAGGAGCCGCAGCGCTTTGGGCTTCACCCGCCTGTGGAATGAGTCTTGTTCACGGGTTAACCTCCTTTGTCCGCGGCTTAGGCTCAGACATACCCTTCTGGAGAAGACTTAGAGACCCCTGCGAGAGGAGCGGTCTCAGGAGTTGGGTCCAATTCGTAAGAGAAACAAGGAGCCCAGGTCACGCAGTGAACGAAAGTGCTCGACTTGTTTTTTGTCTCTCCATCCTCACGGTGACCTGGAGGATGAGGAAGGTCTATTTTTAACAGCATTTCACAGATAAGGAACCCCAAGTCTGGAAGAGGTGCAGCTGCTTGCGAAAGGCGCACAGCGGGCGAGTGGGCGAGTTCTGGGCGAGCTGGCCAGCGGCCCCATAGCCAAGCTTGGCTCCTAGAATCTGCCCTGGTCCGGCCAGAAGAGCCCCTGGGGCGCCTGGTCTGCTGGAGGCGTTGGAAGCCCGAGCCTGGTGGGGGTGGGGGTCGCAGACCTTATGCCCTAGCCCTGCCCATCTGACCTCCTTCCTCCCTGTTTCCCCATGATGCCCGGGAGGGAACTCATGCCACCAACGGGTTGGACTGGTTTGGGAGGTGGCGGCCAGGGGGTGGGGCAGAGCCTACCTACCTTGACAGGGCTTGGCATGGCTACCTTTCTTGTGACCCTTCCCTCCTGAGGTCTCCTTGGGGGTTGGTCCTGAGTGGGGCAGCCTTCTTCTCCCACCTACTTCATCCCTTCTACCTCTGGAGCAGCTCTGGCTCTGGGCCAAAAGCCCCCAAGTTTCTGTTATCAACAGCCTGGGCGCCCGGCCCGGGTCGGGGCTGTCCGGGCACCTCTCCCTCCTCCTCGGGTAGACGGGGACCGGGCGAAACTCACCTACAAGCCTGGACGAGGCTGTAGGAATCGTGCCGTCTGCTCTCTCATTTAAGAGCCGGGACTACCTGAGCTCGGAGAGGGGCGGCTAGCAGACTGAAGTCACACAGCGTGCTGCCGGGCTCTGGGCCTCCTCCGCCGCCAGGAGTCCCCAAGATTGCCCTCGGCCAGGAAGGGCAAGGGCAGAAGCTAGACCGGGGATCCGGGCTCCCCTGCGACCCTCTCCCCTCCGCCCACCGCGGCCTCCTGAGGCTAATGCCCGGGAAGCCGCTGGGGAGGGAGCGCGGTGAGGCTACATGCCCGAGGATGCCAAGGAGAAGGGCCTGGGGCCGGCGTATTTGGGGTCGTTTGTGGGTGTTTGAAATCCGTGGGTGGGGCGTTGGGTGATGAGAGGAGGCCTCAGAGAAGGCACGGGCCCCACCTGGAGACCGGGACCCTGGCTTCACCGCGGAGGAGCCGCAGCGCTTTGGGCTTCACCCGCCTGTGGAATGAGTCTTGTTCACGGGTTAACCTCCTTTGTCCGCGGCTTAGGCTCAGACATACCCTTCTGGAGAAGACTTAGAGACCCCTGCGAGAGGAGCGGTCTCAGGAGTTGGGTCCAATTCGTAAGAGAAACAAGGAGCCCAGGTCACGCAGTGAACGAAAGTGCTCGACTTGTTTTTTGTCTCTCCATCCTCACGGTGACCTGGAGGATGAGGAAGGTCTATTTTTAACAGCATTTCACAGATAAGGAACCCCAAGTCTGGAAGAGGTGCAGCTGCTTGCGAAAGGCGCACAGCGGGCGAGTGGGCGAGTTCTGGGCGAGCTGGCCAGCGGCCCCATAGCCAAGCTTGGCTCCTAGAATCTGCCCTGGTCCGGCCAGAAGAGCCCCTGGGGCGCCTGGTCTGCTGGAGGCGTTGGAAGCCCGAGCCTGGTGGGGGTGGGGGTCGCAGACCTTATGCCCTAGCCCTGCCCATCTGACCTCCTTCCTCCCTGTTTCCCCATGATGCCCGGGAGGGAACTCATGCCACCAACGGGTTGGACTGGTTTGGGAGGTGGCGGCCAGGGGGTGGGGCAGAGCCTACCTACCTTGACAGGGCTTGGCATGGCTACCTTTCTTGTGACCCTTCCCTCCTGAGGTCTCCTTGGGGGTTGGTCCTGAGTGGGGCAGCCTTCTTCTCCCACCTACTTCATCCCTTCTACCTCTGGAGCAGCTCTGGCTCTGGGCCAAAAGCCCCCAAGTTTCTGTTATCAACTTGCCTTGGTTGCAGAGGTCTCAAACTGGGGTGGGAGGGGCGGGGCTCAGATATGTTTACAGGCATTTTGTTTGCCCTCACCGTGCAGTTTTTAATATTATTATTATCAAATAGACTAGAGTTTCCATGCACTCTGGATTCCCAGCTTCCTAGAACATTCTATACCTACCATCTTGGACCATGTGCCTACAGTAGGGTGGGTGTACCCCCTCCTAAGTTGTCTCTGGTCTCCCTACTTATATTTGGCCCTCACAGATATTTTATCTTAGTAAAAATCCATTGATTGTTGGTTATACGTAAAGAGCAATATCTTGAAACTGAGATAGGGGAACAAAACAGACCCTCCCTTGCTGCCCTCCCTCTGCCTTCAGCTGTTTTAGGAGAATGTGAATAATAATGAGTAAAACTACCCTTTTTTTTAGACGAGTGAATTAGGCTTCATATGACTTTGTGTCTTATTTACTGGCTCTGGAACCTAGGTTGGCAACTTCTTTGAGTCTCAGTTTCTCCGTCTGTGAAAATGGGATGACAGAGACCTGTATCACAGACTTGTTTCGAGATTACAGGAGAGGATGATGTCAGATGTCTAGAAGACAGATTCCTCTCTCCCCTCCACAGTCCAGACTCTTCCCTCATGGCATTCTGGATGCCGAGGTGGGGCTGTCCAGTATAGCTTTTTGCTGCAGAAGGAAATGCTCCAATCCGTGCTGTCTAGTAGAGTGATCACTGGCCACATATGACTATCGAGCACTTAAAATGTGGCCAGTGTGATTCAGGAACTGAATTACATTTACTATAAATTTAAGTTAAGGCTGAGTAGCCATATGTGGCTGGTGGCTATTGAATTAGACAATACTGGTTTAGATGGCCTGAAGGTCCTCTTGAAGATCATCTTGATGGAGTCCCTTTCCCCCATTTTATACTTGAAAAGGTTCAGGACTTGGTTTATGGGTTTTCTTCCGGCCCATCCCCAGGGGACTTCGGGGAGCGCTTTGGGACTCTAGCCCTTATTCCTTGGAAAAAGGGACAGGGGTGGCCTGACAGCCAGGGTACTGGCCCTGATGCTTAGGTGATCATGTGGAGACCAGTGCCTCCAGAGGCAGGCCCTCCTGCCTATGGGTGTCCATACTACTGCTGGTGGCAGATGCAGAGTTGGCTGGATACTCCTGAGCAGGGCTGTGATCTTGGGCATATCCGGCTTCTCCTGGGGCTGCATAGCTCAGGGCTGATGTTTCCACCTGACAGGCATCCATGGATCACTGTGGGCCTGGCATTGGAATTTCATACTGGAAGCTAATGGGTGTCTGGACTCCACTGGGGCAGGGGTGGGGTAGGGACTTTCTGCACTCCTCCTCCACAAGCTCTGCTGCCGTGCCTGGGGCCTGGCATGTCCAGGCGGGTGGAGGCACAGGGCAGCTTCCTGCCTAGGTGAGTGTGGGGTGGAGGTGGTTCCAGGCTTCCTGTGGGCATTCCAGGTGGGGTGTAAGGTTGGAGCTCTTTCTCTTGGCCACTCAACCCCAAGACCCCTGCGCAGCAGGGGGACAAGGGAGGCAAGGGACAGCCACCAACTTGTTGAATTAGCTTCCTCAAGCTTGCCTCCCTGGGCTTCAGTTTCCCCAAGTGCAAAATGGAGTTGAGAAGAGGATCCACTGAGGTTGAGCTGGCTGATGTCCAGCACTCAGCCTGGAGCCTACTTTGCTTCGTTTAAAATATGCCATCCCCATCCTTTATGCCCAGGCAGTCCATGTCTGTCTTTGGTACCTTTTTTCTTTCTGCTTCAGCTGGGCTCGGCCCTCCTCGAAGGAGGCGGAGTGGGTGGGGCCACAGGCCCAGCTTTCTGCCTGCTGATTGGCTCCCTGTGAATCAGAGGCGTGGCTTTTACCTTTTAATAGGGAAGGCGTCTTTGGTCTCTGGTCTTTGCTGAGCCTTTGTCTGAGTGGGCTCTGTCGCTTCTTTCCACCCCTGCAGCCGTTGTGGAGTCCAGCTGCTAGCTTTCTGCTTGGATCTCTGTCTTCTCATTTCTCCATTCTCCTCAGACAGAAGCCCTCGGGGAATGTAACAGCCATGCCTGTGGACACGCTGACTCCGGGAGCCCGGGACACCCCTGCCCTACCTATCCGCTTACGGACCAAGGTTCCTGGCTACCTGCTCCGGCGGCCAGCAGACAGTGGAGCCCGGAAACCTAGTGCTGTCGAGCGCCTGGAGGCCGACAAGGCTAAGTATGTCAAAAGCCTGCATGTGGCCAACACTCGTCAGGAGCCTGTGCAGCCCCTGCTGTGCAAACAGCCCCTCTTCAGCCCTGGAACTCGCCGCACCGTGCTCACACCTAGCCGCCGAGCCCTGCCTGGTCCCGGCCGCCGGCCCCAGCTGGACTTGGACATCCTTAGCAGCCTCATCAACTTGTGTGATAGTCCTGTGTCCCCTGCGAGGCCAGCCGTACCCCAGGATGGGCTGAGGTGGCCAGGCAGCCTCCCCCGGCCACGCCTCCACGCCCACCACCGAGTATTGCTGCAGTCCGGCGAGTAGATGTCCTGCCCCTCCCGGCGTCACCTGTCCAGCCCTGCCCATCGCCAGGCCCTGCCGCTGCCTCCAGCCCAGTCCGGCCCCCAGGTTTGCAACGCTCCAAGTCGGACCTGAGTGAGCGCTTCTCACGGGCAGCAGCTGACCTGGAGCGATTCTTTAACTTCTGTGGCTTGGACCCGGAGGAGGCGCAGGGATTGGGTGTGGCCCACCTAGCGCGGGCCAGCTCAGACATCGTGTCGCTGGCGGGGCCCAGTGCTGGGCCAGCCAGCTCCGAGGGGGACTGCTCCCGCCGCAGCTCTGTCACCATCGAGGATCGGGCTCGGGAGCGTGTCCCCTATGGCGTGTCAGTGATAGAGCGCAACGCCCGCGTAATCAAATGGCTGTATGGGTTGCGGCAGGCGCGGGAGTCTCCAGCAGCTGAAGGCTAGGTAGCCACTGGAGTCGGGATCTTAGGCTGTTGGCCTCTTGACCTCTCCTGCATCCATTCCCTAACTTGGAGCAGACCCAAGGCTGCTGCCTTGTGTGAACTTGCTGTGGAGGCAAAGGCTCAGAGCACCCATCTGGCAAGGACTGACCTGGAGAGAGTTGGCTCTTGACCTTGGACCACTGCCTGGCCCTCACATGTAGGGTTTTGACATGAATGTTCCCTGCTTGTGGGTTTGGATTTGGGGCACTTAACCCTCCCCACTGAGAATGGAGGGCCAAGGGATCTCACCAGAACTGTCTACCCAGCATCTCTATTTCTTTCTTCCTTCCTTGGCCTCTGGCCTTTGCTGATTTCCTCTTCTTTAGCCTGTGGGCCTTGGTTACCTGGGAACTCACCCTGGGGTGGGGCAGGGAAGAGTGGCCTTGGCAGCCTGGGCCTAGGTGGGTAGACTACAGAAGGGACTTGTAGGAGTCTGCACTGCTCTGACTTCCCTCCTTTTGGTTAATAAACACAAATGCTTGTTTTTCAAAGGCTGGGTCATCAGATTCTTCTGTGTTTACAAGGGGAAAGGGTGGGAAGTCTTGGGATGGGGCCTTCAAAAGTCAGTGATTGTCCACCCTAGGGTCTGGGGGAACATGAATTCAGTGGCTGGCCTGGCCTGAGACTTGTCTCACAGGGCATCCTCAAAACCCCTCTGGGAGGCTCGCTGATGGGCCTTCTTCATAGAATTTGGGATAGAACTTGGAAGAGCACTGGGAAGGGGACCTGCAGGGAAAGACTGACAGGTATATGGACCCTCCCCAACCATAAGTTATGTGCCCTTTTCCATCCCAGCCCAGTTCCCAAGGGGGCAGGAAGCTCAGAGAGGGCAAGCCCTGAACTTGAGGTCACACAGTCCATAGATTGGAAGTGGAATTCTTAGAGGAAGCAGGACTTGAGATAGATAGAAAAAAATGAGTGGCCTAACTCTGAGTGACCCTGGTCAGGCGAGTCTCCCTCTTTGGGCCTTGGTGGATGAGTTGGCAGCATGGTCTTATTTGGGCTTGGGGAAAGGGAAGGAGGTGGCTGGCACTGGGCTTTGAGATCTCAGCTCCTTCCGGTCTCCCTCCAGGTTAGTTACCTGCTAGGAGACCCCACCCTTGGCAACTAGGGCCGGGCTCATAAAGAGTGAGAACCTGGATGGGCTCTGCATCCCTGCTTTCCCGAGGGAGGGGGGCAGGGCTGGGAGGCGCTTCCTCTCCTGCAGGCTGCCTGGGCTGCAGCACTCAGAAACAGGAAGCTCTAATGGAGGCCCTTGGTGACAGGTTTGATGTAGGTTTTATTTTAAGCATAAAGAGGAGATTTCCGTTGGGCTGTTGACAAACATCCAGGTCAGCCCAGCTGTCTGACAGTCTACCACCAGTCCCCAGGGGATTTGACTGGGCTTGAGCCATTTGGGGAAATAGGGGAAATCAGGTTGTAAAGAGGATGGTGTTCAAATTCATGAGGATGGAGTTCACCCCTCATGATACAGATCGAGAGACTGAGGCACAGGCCGGGGATGACCTGCTGTAGGCTCCCAGCAGGTTTGGCAATGCAGGAGCTGGCCTCCACCCCCCATCCCTGTGTTAAAGGAGTGATGGGGTTGGGCTGATAATCTGTGTCAGCTCTGCAGAGGTGGTGACTTTTGAGGTGTCAAAACCTTTACCTCCAAGGCAACTCAGCCTGAATTCTGTGCTAAGGTTGCCCCTTGCTGTGAGTTGTCAGTTCTCTAGAAACACAAGGAGGGAGCGTTGGTTGCATTTCACATGTGAAGAAATCAAGGTTTGGGTCACAGGACTGCTGGTGATCTGGGAGACCCCTTGTTCCTGGAGGTCTGGACTCAGACCATTCATACTAAACCTGTCACTGAATCCTCAAGGTGACTTTTTGAGGGTCACCTGAGAAGATCACCTCTTGTCTTAGAGCAGGGAGGGGTAGTGGGTCTGCACTCCAGCCTGGGGTCACACCCTAGCCTCCTAGGCATCCCAGTCACCAGCTCTCTGGCTCCTTGATTCTCCTGACACTTGCCTCACCTCTCTTCCCCATCCTGGCAGCCTTTCCTCCTAGTCCCTGTTGAACACCTACTGGATGCCCAGCAGTTGGCAAGACAGCCATGGGCCCCGCCAGGTCTCAGGGTAGGGAAGGAGCCGCTAAGTAGAAACTAGTCATATACTTTGCAACATGCACTCAGGGACTTCTGCCCTAAGAACAGAGCTGTTCTTAGAAGCTGTGATGGGGGAGCCAAGAGGGGCATTGGGAGGGTCTGATGCAAGAGTGCAGGGTAGGATTCTTGGAAATGAGGAAGGTGAGACAGTTTGAGCCTTGACCTCCCTGACAGGGGTTCCCCTTGGCCAGGATTCTGTCGAGGGAGAGGCTAGCGGCTTCTGCCATTCCCCTTCCCCCCGGCCTTCCAGGCCTTGGGGATCCACGGAAACAGGCCCTCTATTGTTTTGCCTCCAGTTGAGTGTGAGGGGCAGTGATTGGCAGCCGCTGTGTTTCAGCCCCTGTGAGGGCCTGCAGCTGCTGCCTTGTCCCCTGGGGCTGCCGGGCCTCCATAGCAGCTTCCCCAGGCCAGACTGGCCCCAGCTGCCTAGCCCCTAATTAGGCAAAGATGAGATTTGCTCCCTGATCTGTTTCTCACCAGCTAATTATACACACTTGGGCTTGGGAGACTGGCAACCTGGCTGCTCACTTCTGTCAGGAAGGTGTGATGGGCCCCCTGGGAAAGTGCCCATCCCCACCTGCAGGACCTCCGTTTATCTTGACAGAGGAAGGGATATAGTGAGAGGGTATTGTCCCTGCCCTGATGAAATGGTTCTGCCTTTGCTAATGAGTTGTGGAAGAGGGGCCGGGGGGGGGGGGAGGAGCCCCCCAGCTTGTCTGACATCCGGTATCCAGG
>SJYC01138156.1:0-13306 GCA_006408675.1 Madoqua kirkii | reverse complement strand
GGGGGGGGGGGAGGAGACCCCCATCTTGTCTGACATCCGGTATCCAGGGAAGTCTACAGATCCATCCTGGCACAAGACAGAAGCCCCATCCAGGTTTTTAAAAAATTTAATATTATTTTTCAGATGATACATTTATATGCTGCTGCTGCTAAGTTGCTTCAGTTGTGCCCGACTCTGTGCGAATCCATAGACGGAAGCCCACCAGGCTTTCCCGTCCCTGGGATTCTCCAGGCAAGAACACTGGAGTGGGTTGCCATTTCCTTCTCCAATGCATGAAAGTGAAAAGTGAAAGGGAGGTCGCTCAGTCGTGTCCGACTCTTAGTGACCCCATGGACTGCAGCCTACCAGGCTCCTCCATCCATGGGATTTTCCAGGCAAGAGTACTGGAGTGGGATGCCATTGCCTCCTCCAGATAAATTTATGTATTTCCCCCCAAATTTTATTAAAATGTTCAAACTTAAAAGTTGATAGAATTATTCAGTGAATACATATATCACCTACTAGATGGACGGTTGGTAATATTTTGATATATTTGCTCTATCAGGCATCTCTCCATTCCTCTGTCCATCCAGTAAGACAATTGGGTTTTTGGGAAACTTTTCAAAGTAAACTGCAAGCATCAGTACCCTTCCCCTCAAAGACACTTCAGCATGTATATCATCAACAGAGTTTCATATTAAATATTTGTTTATGGTTATTCTTGAGGGTGGGGGGTAAAATTTATATACAGTGAAATGCATAGATCTTAAAGGTACCATTTGCCAAATTTAGACAAGTACATACTGTACCCCAAACCCCAATCAGAACACAGAACCATGAACAATTCCCTCACATTCCTTCCCAGTCAGTTCTTGTCCCCCGCTCATGGATGTATATGATTCTATATAAATTAAATATTACTAAAAACAACATTCCCTTGCCCTTCCCTTCCCACTCCTAACCCTGCTCTCCAAAGTAAATACATTCTACTTTTTAAAACTATTTCTTCTGACATTTTCCTCCATATTTCTAAATAACATTCTTTTCCTGCCATTTTCTTGATTAATTTTAGGCAAATGTTGACTTTCAGGTCTGATGTCCCCAGCATGTGGCTTCTGCAGCCTGACTGTCTGTGTTTGAATTTTAGCCCTTTCCTTTACTGGCCAGATGACCTGGCAAGTCCTCTTAACTTAGACTTAACCACCTTAAGACTTAACTACCTTTTGCCTTAGTTTCCTCATTTGTAAAATGAGTAATAAGAATATTGAAAATATTAGACTCTAATGAGGATTCAGCATGTGAAGTGCCTAGAATAAGACACATCACCCAGTAAGTGGTCAAAATTGTTTCTTTTTGTAGTTATTATTATCAAGAAGACAACTTTTCTTACCCACTTCTCTTTCAAAATCAACATTTTTCACAATTTTTCATTAAATGATTAATTAATATTGTTTATATTGTGACCATATAAATATTTTCTTGCCAAGTTGCATATTATAGTTAGATTTCCTTTTTTGTGTGCAACTCAGTTCTTCCTGGAGTTATTACCTGCTTTGTTTTCCATTTGCTTAGTTTCCTCTTTACTCACATTTGATTCTTGGACATCTTCAATTTCCCCATAGTTACACATAGAGGATAATTTATTGGTTCCAATTTTCTTCCTGAAACCCTTCAAGGGCTTTATAATAATCCTTACAGCTCTTTAAAAACAATAATGGAAGCAATTTTTTTTAAATGCAATTTTAAGCACAAATACAATTTGTAAGATAAGCACTTGTGAGCATCCACTCTCTGTCCCTGCTCACATGGGTCTCTAAGAGGAATAAAAGGCCTCTCCATTTATCCACTGAGTATGTCTGCTCACTGCTGCTAACCTCTGGCTTGTCCCGTGCCCTTGGCTTTATTCATTTAACCAAAGTCTACTTCTATTCACCTTGGAACTGTACTTGGCAGTGCCAGCAACATAGAGCTTGAGCAGTGTCGACCCATCTGTTCCCAGACTGGCATTTACACTGTGCATTACATTACATTGTCAGCCAGGAGAGTGTGTGTGGGGTTAGATGATGGCTGTGTGTGTGAGACCTGTCGGGGCATGTGAGTATTTATATAGGTGCCAACAAACTTGCTATGAAAGCTCCTCTGTGTGCATTTATGTGCATGTACTTGTGTGTATAGACATCGACAGTGTGTTTACTAGGTGTATGTATCAGTAAGCCCTTGCTGTGTAACAGACCCTAAACAACAAATTATTAGTTCATGTTTCTGTGAACTGGAAATCTGGTTTGGGCTCACCTGGGCAGTTCTAATCTTACTTAGGCTCACTCACATAGCTGCAGTCAGCTGGGGCTGGGTGGTCTTGAAGGGCCTTGCTCACATCTCTGGCAGTTGGCAAGCTTTTACTAGGGTGCTTCGGTTCACCTCCATGAGGCTAGTGTGGGCTCATTCACGTGGTGATCTTAAGGTTTTGTGTTCAGCTCCATGGCACAAGTGTTCTTCAAAGCCTCTTATTGGGTCATGATTACTAATGTTGCATTGGCCAAACTGACGTGGTCAAGTCAGATTTAAGTGGTAGAGAAATAGACTCCATCTCTTAGTCATATTGCAAAGGGTATGAGTACAGGCATGGAGGACTTTTTGCAGTCAGTTTTCAGTTTATCACAGCCTATGTGTGCTGGATACATAGGGCTTCCCTGGTGGCTCAGACAGTAAAGAACCTGCCTGTAATGCAGGAGACCTGGGTTCGATCATTGGGTTGGGAAGACCCCCTAGAGAAAGGAAGGGAAACCCACTCCAGTATGCTTTCCTGGAGAATTCCATGGACAGAGGAGCCCAGGAGGCTACAGTCCATGGGGTCGCAAAGAGTCGGATATGACTGAGTGACTAACATACACACACACGTGTGTATGCTAGGTAAAGTATTGGGGAAATTTCCCAGCTTTGAAATCAGAAAAACTTGGACTTTTTGGTGCTACCACCTGTTGTCTGATCTTAGTCAAGTTGCCTCACCTCTCTGAGCTCTGTAAACTGGATAAAACTGAATGACATGCTATGGTCTTTGTGAGAGCTTGTTCCATCCATGTGTTCATGCAATATATATTTATTTGGGTCTACTGCATGCCAAGTCCTAGGCACACCCTGGAGAGATTGTAGCAAACAAACTGAACCAAACACCTCCCTTGGGAGACAGTCTAGATACTATGTGATCATCTCAATAATTTTATGATCACTAAGATTACATCCTAAAGGAAGGAGAGGTTCTTCCCCTGACCAAGGAAGTCTGGGAAACCTGAGATATTTGAGCTGAGATGCGAAGGATAAGTAGAAGTTAACCAGGAGAGGTGGGCCTAGGAGTGGAAAAGGATTCCGGAATGAAGGACCAGCCTGTGCAAAAGTCCTGTGGTGGGAGGAGTAGATTATGGAACAAAGAGGGTAGGTGAGGCTGAACCTGAAACATAAGGGCCTGACTGCGTGAGGCTATCAGAGCCTTCGAACACTGTGAGGGTCTATCTTGCCAGGCATCCTGAAAAAGAAAACCAACAATAACAACAAAACCACCAAAGTTCTAACAGTATTCTACAAGCCTTCATGACCAGGATCCCTGTTCTTCCTCCTCCCCTTTACCTACCCTGACACAGCCTGCTGCTTCCTTGATATTCCAGAAACACACTAGACACATTTCTACCTGTCAGGGCCTTTGTACTTGCTATTTCCACTGCCAGTATCTATCCTACCGCAGATATTCACATGACTCACTCCCTGTCTTCATTCAGGTCTGTGCCCACATGTCACCTTTTCAGAGAGGCCTTCTCTGACCCACCCACTCACTGCCCTTTCCCTGCTAAACCATCAGCTTCCAATAACCATTAGTTCCCTACCCTGGTTTATTTTTCTTACTAGAAAAATACTCCTACCCTCCACCTCCTGTCACTACTTACAGTAAACAAAGGCCACATTATGTTTCTTGTGTGAGTCTCTCACTAGAATGCAGTTCCATGAGGCAGGGGGGTTTGCTGTGTCTAGGCTCAGTCCCCATCCCCTGGGGAACAGGCGGTAGGTATCTCATAGCCATTTGTTGGATGAAGGAATGAGTGAAAACAAGTGAGTGACTGACATGCTGGAAAGAACTGACTCCTGAATATTAGGAGGTCTGGCTTTAAGCCCCCAGCTGGGTGAACAAGATAAACCATTCACCTTTTGGTTCCTGGTTTCCCTAGCTGTGCTGTGAGGTATTTGTGGCCTCTAGGCTGCTTCTGGGTTTGGAAAGGAAGACTCCAGGCTATGGAGGGTTAGGGCTTGTTGGAGAGAAAGGGAGCTGGGGCCCTCTCCCTGGCCTTCCTGGGGATGAAAATAGCCTAGCCCAGGCCCCAGAGTTGGCCCCCTACGCTCACTATGGCATTCAGCTGGAGCCAGGGGGCTCTGTCTGGAGCCTGCCAGCCTGGCGTTGGGCTGGAATAGGCCTCCTGACAGCTGGGCCAGGCAGCCCTGGGAGGCTCTTAAAGGCAAACTGGGCTGGTTGGATGCCCCCTACTTCCCTCCCTACTCCCCTCTCCTTTATCAGTGTCCATTGGCAAGGTAAATCCCTTAATCCCCTACATGCCTGCAGCCTTTGCAGCTTGCAAAACCCTTCCTTGGTCTGTGTCTAATTTCACTCTGCAGGGTAGCTGCATTACCAGGGGGAACATAAAGCCTCAGAGAGGACAGCTGTCTCACTGGAGGTTACAGAGCCAGGACCTAGTGCAGTTACTGGTGAGATACAGGTCTGGCCCAGCCTTGCCTCCTCCCTGAGAACGGGAGTTCGGCGGGCCCAAAGCTTCTAGGTTCTCATGAAAAATGAGACCTCAAAAATGTTTAGTATGTGATTCTCTTGCGATTTAAATGTGAGCTTAATGTTGTTGTTGTTAAGTTGCTTAGTAGTGTCCAGCTCCTTACGGCCCCATGGACTGCAGCACTCCAGGCTTTCTTGTCCTTTGCCATCTTGCTCAAATTCATGTCCATTGAGTTGCTGAAGGATCCAACTATTTCATCCTTGGCTGTCCCTTTCTCCTCCTGCCTTCAATCCTTCTCAGCATCAAGGTCTTTTTCAATGAGTTGCATCAGATGGGCTTACTGTAAAAATACCTTAAACATAAAAGTATTACTTAAATGTAAAAATATCCCATACAAAAGCTATAGGTATTTATCATGCCATAGTTTGTAATAGCAAACAGTTGAAAATGTCCATTAATGAGAAGTCGTTAAATCAGCTCAGTCTAGCCTTGCACCAGCAACACACACGGCACTGGAAATATGGCCTGCAGGCACTGGTGTGGACTGGCAGGGCACCTAGTTCTGTGAGCAGAGCAAGGTGTGAGACCATGCACTCTGTGCCCAAACCCTCTTGCACCGGTCTTCAGTCTCCCTGGAGAGCTACATGGGGAACCTGACACACTGGTGGCCTGTGGATAATGGCTGGCTGGAGCCAGCGGTGAGGGGGGAGCTCACTTCCTTCACTTTGTACCGTTTGAATGTTGAACTTGTGAATGTATTATCTATGCAGAAAAAAAAATAAAAATAAATTTAAAATAAAGTAACACATAGTAGATGGCAAGAAACCTGAAAGAGAAAGACAGAGAGACATCAGGTTTGCAGGCCCAGTTGGCTCCCAACCTCCCCTGGGGCAGGCAACCAGGGGCCAAATTCTGGCTCTGCCCAGCTTGGTTTTGTGGTTCCACCCTCTACAGTAGTAGTTTGGTTTCCACAGGCACAGCACCCACAGGAAACCCCAGCCAATGGGCATCAGGTGCTGGGCTGGACCGTCTGGTGGTGGGCATGACACATCCCTGTTAATGGCATCATCCAAGTGCCTGAGTGATGATGCAGCCCCCAGTGGAATGATAACACTTCCCACAGTTCCACAGGCCGGGCTGGTCTAGAGTTTGTCTTGCAATATCTAGGTGGGTGTGTTGACAGCAAAACAACCATCTCCATTAACCAGCTCTGAGCCTTTAGGGACTGAATTCATCCATCCATCCAATATTCATTAAGCACTTACTATGTGGCAAGTTGGAGAAGGAAATGGCAACCCACTCCAGTATGCTTGTGCAAAGAATCCTATGGACAGAGGAGCCTGATGGGTTTGGGGTTGGCCAAGAGTTTGGCATGACTTAGTGGCTAAACAACAACAACAGCATGTGCCAAATCCTCTCCTAGGCACTAAAGAAACAGCAGCATGGTGTGTGCTCAGCCACATCCAGCTCTTATGTGACACTGTGGACTGCAGCCCGGCTAGCTTCTCTGTCCATGGGATTTTCCAGGCAAGAATACTGGAGTGGGTTGCTGTCTCCTCCACCAGGGTATCTTCCTATCCAGGGATCACACCTGCATCTCCTGCATTGGCCGGTGGATTCTTTACCACTGAGCTACAAGGGAACAAACCAAATAAAAACCTCATGCCCTCTGGTGTGGGGATAGGTAATACCTACCAGGGACTGAAAGGTCTGTGGAGGAAGAAGAAACAGGGGAAGGGAGCGGTATTTTCATTTCTCTTGGGTATATACTGGGAGTGGAGTTTCTGGACCTAGTAGGAAGTATATGTGTAATTTTATTAGGAGGGAGGACTGTGCTCCTAAATAGGGTGATGAGAGCAGGCTTTACCTACCAGGTGATGTTTCAGCAGAGGCCAGATGGAGGCAAGGGGAGTGTCTGTGGCGAAGAGTGTTCTAGGCAGAGGGAATTGGGGGATCGGGTGTCAGCAGAACAGCTCGGACGCCAACGTGGCAAGATTAGAGTCAGTGAGCAGGAAAGCCTGCCTAGGAGGTGAGGTCAGTGTGTGACAGGGCTGGATGCTGTCCGGCCCTGAGGTCATGGTGAAGGCATTGGCTTTTACTCTGAGAAGCCACAGGAGGGTCTTGAACAAGAGCTGGGACAGGATTGAGCTTGTATTTTAAAGCCGCCTCTTGCGTTGCTAAATGGAGAATGGGCTGCTGGGCAGGGAGCAGGGAGGCCAGCTAGGCGGCTGCTGCAGTGGTCCCGGTGGGAGACGCAGGAGCTGGCTGACTGCGGTGGAGGTGGTGGAGAGTGAGGAGTGTCAGATTCTGGGTCTACTCTGAAGGTGGAACCAGAGGGGAAGCACTGGGCATGGGAGGTGAGGGAGAGAGACATGCAGGATGGCCGGGACCTGAGGTGGCCCCTAGGAGCTGAGAGTGACTCCTAGCCAACAGCTAGCAAGGTAACATGTACCTCAACCCCAAAGAACCGGATTCTGCGAATCACCTGAGTGAACTTGGAAGAAGACCCTGAACCTCCCCAAAGGAACACAGCCCAGCTAAGAGCTTAATTCAGCCTGATGAGACCCTAAACAGACAACCCAGCTGTGCCACACCCAGAGCCTGATCCATTGGAACTGTCAGATGGAGGTTTTCAGTCACTAAGTTTGTGATAATATTTTACTCAGCAATAGGTGACGAGTACAGACATCCTGGAATCCTACAGCATCAGAACTAAAGAGTTCCTTGGCAACTATTGACTCCAACCTCCTCATCTACAGCTGGAGGAGAGACTAGGGTCCAGAGAGAAGACGGCCTCGAACCCTGTCCCAACAGGTAGGCAGCATCAGGCAGAAGCTGGACGCCGTGCCAGGCCCAGCCCCTCATCTCCCAGGAAGTACCAGCTCCTCTGCCAACCCCTCCTTCGTCTGGGCACTGGTACCCTAGATAGCCAGCTTCTGGGTATCCACTGAATACCCTCAGCTCCTGGCCAGCAAGCTTGGGGAGTTTCCCCACTAGGCCAGGCCCAGTGACCAGGAGGGAGGTAGCATCCTCGTCCCCACAACAGAGCAGGGCCCACAGGCAGAGGAGCCACACCTGAATCTGAGAGCCCAGTGGGGAGGGACTGTGCCTAGAATCCCAGCTCTATTGCTCCCTGACTGTAGGACTCTGGCCAAGGGACACCCCTTTGCTGAGCTGCAGGGTCCAATCTGTGAAATGGGAGCAGGATTGCTGTTCTCCAGGTGGCCAGTGAGCTCAGGTACATGAAGCTGTTGGTGGGAGTTCTGTAAAGGCACGAATGTACATCCCCAACCTTTTCCTTCATGTGGGCCTCAGTTTCCCCATCTGCTAATTGATCTCATGCTTTAGATATGCTTTGGGGGTCCTTTTAGCTCTAACAGTTGACAATTTTAGGGTTCAGATTATGGCTCTGCTTGTTATCAGCTGTGCGACCTTGGATAAGTAATTTAGTCTCTCTGAGCCTACATTTCTTAACTTGTAAAATGGGCTATTAATAATGCCTATCATATAGGCAAAACTTTCTCTGACATTATAGGACCTAATCAAACTTACAAACATTTACATAGCAAAAGAAGCTATTAACAAATATGAAAAGGCCACCTGCAGAATGGGAGAAATTATGTGCAAATGATGCATCAGACAAGGGCTTAATTTCTAAAATATACAAACAGCTCATATAACTCAACAGCAAAAAAACAAACAACCCAAGAAAATGAGCAGAAGACCTTAAACATTTCTTCAAAGAAATCATACAGGTGGCAAGTAGGCACATGAAAAGATATTCAGCATCACTAATTATTACAGAAATACACACAAAACGACTGTGAGGTACCACATCACACCATTTAGAATGGCTGTCATTAAAAAGTCTACAAATAGCAAATGCCGGAGAAGGTGTGGAGAAAAGTGAGCCCTCCTACATTGTTGGTAGGAATTTAAGTTGGCACAACCACTATGGAAAAGAGTGTGGAGATTCCTTAATAAAACTAAAAATAGAAATACCATATGATCCAAGAATACACTTGGAAGAAAACTATAATCTAAAAAGATATGTGCACCTCCTATGTTCATAGCAGCACTGTTCACAATAGCCAGGACATGGAAACATACATTGACATATGAATGGATAAAGAAGATGTGGTACATATTCACAATGGAATACTACTCAGTCATAAAAGGAACGAAATAATGACATTTGCAGCAACATGTAACTTACAGATCATCATACTAAGTGAAGTAAGTCAGAAAAAGAAAGAACAAATATCCTACGATATCACTTTTATGTGAAGTCTATAATACGACACAAATGAACATATCTACAAAACGGAATCAGACTCACAGACAGAGAACAGGCTTGTGGTTGCCAAGGGGGAGCCAGGTAGGGAGAGGGATAGCCTGGGAGTTTGGGGTTGGTAGATGCAAACGTTTACATTTAGACAGGATAAGCAACGAGGTCCTACTGTATAACACAGGGAACTATATTCAACATCCTGTGATAAACCATAATGGGAAAGAGTATAAAAACGAATGGATGTATGTGTATAACTGGGTCACTTTGCTATATAGCATTGACACAACATTGCAAATCAACTATATGCCAATTAAAAAAAAAAACAGTACCTGTCATTATATGAGAAATGCAGGTCAGATACCTAGTCTTATGTCTCAAAAAATGTCAGCTAGTTTTATTACTGTCATCATTATCATAGTTCCAAACATATGAATTAGGTAGTGCCAGCAGACGAGGGCAATAGGGCAGGGCTTCCCAGGGTGGGTAAGTTCAGTTCCCTTGGAGATAATGTTTGTGGGTTGGGCCTACAAGCATTTCTGGGAAACCAAACTTTCCCCCAGCCATTAGTTTCTACACACATCTAGAGCCAGGATCACAGTGCTTACAAACAATAACCCTACAGGCAGGCTTTGGGAAACAAAAATATGCATTTATTTCTGTTCCCAGTTCTGAGAACCGCCTCCTGCTTTTCTCTAGAGGGATTCCAGTAGCTTGTGCCAATACCTGGAGGCGGGGATATGTATCATAGACACAAACATGGGTGGGCATCTCTATGGTGTCCATCCTCTGACCGCAGCTAACCCACAGGTGTTTCCAGATACCTGAATGCAGGCTGGCTAGGCCAGAGTCTCTCCTGGGAATTTGAAACTTGAATGGAGGGGCCCTCCCATAAATCCACTGCCAGACTCTTGCTTAGTCACTTTCTGGTGTTTGTCACCCACTTCGCCTTGGCTGACACGGTGACTGGGGGGACAGAACATTGTGAGGAATTGAGGACCAGCTGTGGGATGGAGCAGTGACCCTCTGGTTCACACAGGCAGCTGCGGGGATGCTTCTGGGCAGAAAGAGCACTGGACTCAAATTCTGGTTCTCTACAAACTTACTGGCCGTGTGACCTTAGGCAAATCACTCAGTCTTTCTGTGTGGTCCAGTGGGATGGGACAAGAGGGGAGCTCAATGAGCTGATGGGGAAAATGAAGCCCAGAAAGAGGAGGGCTTTACTTAAAGCCACACAGCAAGTTTAGGACAGACCCTGGAGAGCTCTCGTGTCTGCTAAAAATCCCAGCTCTGGAGATGAGACAGTCCCTGGAGCAGGGAGTGTATTTTTAATTAGTGGTGGGACTGGTTTTCCCTAGATGACCCTCAGGCCCCAAGCACTTCGAAGATCACAAATTCCTTCCCTAACCAGTTGTTACATTTGTCCTGGCAATATTATCAATGTTGCCTCAAAGACTGAGCAAATGAACCCCAGAGAGCCCCAAGATGGTCACATCCCAAGTTCACTGCAGTTTGAGCCAGATCTGAAAAGTCTGGGCTTTTTGTTCTAAATGAATGTTTCCCAGGCTGTATTTGAGAATGCGTTGAGGGTAGTGGTTAATGAGCTCCCCATAAGACTTGTTAAGTTGCTTGCTTTTATTCTGATGGTAATCTTTAAAATGTAACTCGAATATATTCTGAGCCATCTGCGTAACCACAGATAAGGCCTACTTGGGATTATATTTGGATCTGGGGTCACACTGGCATCAAAGAATAACATTGGGACTTCCCTGCCAGTCCACTGGGAAGGGAGTGCTGGCTCAGTCCCAGGTCATGCAGCTAAGATCACGCATGCCTCCTGGCCAAAAAATCAGAACATAAAAACAGAAGCAATACTGTGACAAATACAATGAAGGCTTTAAAAATGGTCCTCATGAAAAATATCTTTAAAGAAAGAATAACATTTGTTGAGAACTAACCATGGGCCAGGCACTGTGCTTTGTATTTTTCATGTAATATTCATTTAACCCTCACAACAGGTACTATTATCACCCCCATTTCACAGAGGGTGTTAAGGCAAAGAGAGGTTAAGTAAATTGCAACATAATCAACAGCGAGTGATGGGGTATAGCCAAAATTTGAACCCAGGCTGACTTCAGAGTCTGTGATCTTGACAACACTTTACCACCGTCACCTGCTTGGAGGGGTGAGAAAAGGGCAGATATAGCCTTGATATGTATAATGAATTCCTGCTAAGCAAAAGGCCACGTGATGCAAAGGTAGAGAGTGGTAAGGAGGCTTCACCATGGGAAAAATAGAGCCAAGTGGTGGGAGAAGAGTCAGCAGCACACAGGGGTGGGTGGAAGTGTGTGACGCACCCAAAAGAAATGGCAGCATAACAAGTGTCCCACATGCACACTGCTAGTGATAATTCAGGTTTAGCAAAGCAGCATCGTCTATATCACTGAAATTAATGTTGTTACATTGATGCTGTGGCAGCATAACTTAGTGGTTAGGGCTAAAGAGACATGATTTCTGAGTTCAAATCCATCTTCCTCGTCTTATCCTCAGACTATGGGCAAGTCACTCAACCTCTCTGAGCCTCCGTGTTCCATCTCTAAAATGGAGCTATAATAGTGCCTGATAGACTGCTGATTTCCTGTTCCATTCCCTTCTCTTCTTTTTCTTTGTTGGCTAAACACTGATTTTATTTCTGGTGCCAATGTACCCAGCCAAAATGCTACCTAGCCTTTTTTACAGCTACCTGTAACCAATGAGTGGAAGCCAATGAGGTGAGGCTTATGCGAAATATCCTTAGAAGACTCGGATGCAGCTGAGAAGGAAACCAATGTGTCCTTTTTCATCTTCCTACATGGAAAGCAGACATTAAGGCAGGAGCCCCAGCAGCCATCTTGGGTCAGAAAGGACCTGGAGGATGAAGCCATACGTGGTAAGGATGAACACGAACAACATGAGCAGCGTGAAGCTGGAAGGAACCTGAGACGGTGATGAACACTGTGGAGGCTGCACCGGCTCCGGCTCTGGCTCAGGCTGATCTTTTCAGACTTCTTTTTAAAACGAAGTCTTTTAGATTTACAGACCTATTACAAAGATAGTACAGAGAGCTCCTATATACTCCACACCCTCCCTTATTATTAACATCTTATATTAGTATGGTACATTCGTCACCATTAATGAACCAATATTGTCACCTTATTATTAACTAAAAAGTTCACTCCATCCAGATTTCCTCCTTTTTCCCCAAATGTCCCTTTTATATGCCAGGTTCCCACCCAGAACACCAAGATTACATTTATCATCATGTCTCCTGAGGCTTCCTCTTGGCTGTGACAGTCTCTCAGACTTTTCTTTCTCTTTTTATGACCTTGACAGTTTTGAAGAGCTCTGGTCAGGTATTTTGTAAAATGTCCCTTGACTGAGGTGATGTGTTTGGGGAGGGAGGTTGCAGAGGTGAAGTGGCAGCCTCTTCTCTTCTGTCAAGGGTAGACGTTGTCAATGTTACTTATTGGTGTGGCGGTGAACTTCGATCACTGCCAGGCTCTCTCTGCCAAGTTACCCTTTTCCCTCTCTTAACATGCTCTGTGCTTTGGATTAATGTCACTATGCACAACCCCACTCTAGAAGTGGGAGTTACTTTCCCTCCTTAAGGGTGGAGTATCTACATAAATATTTGGAATTCTTAGGAGTGTTATCTCTTCTATTTATTTATTTATATCTGTATGGGCTCATAGATATTTATTTTATTCTTTGGGGTATAATCCAGTGCAATTTTATTTTTTTGCTTAAATTGTTCCATCTTTGGTCTTTGGGATCCTGCTCTGCTGGCTCCCCACACTTCTTCACCTGAGTAAAACAAACTGAGATAGATTTTTCACAATGGTTTCAAATTCCTCCCATTCCTCCATTCTTACGCCTTCACAATGTGACTTTATTATAGCTTCTGGCATCAGGAAAGACCTGGCCCTCTCTCTGGATCCCTGAGTCTGGGCTGGGCCGTGTGACTTGCTTTGGCCAATGGGAAGAGACTAAGGCATGAAAGGGGCTTGTGCATTGGGGCTGTTGTACTCAGGACCCTAAGACCACCAAGTGAGACAGTGGCACTAGCCTGCAGGGGAGGAGAAGCGGTATGGCCCAGTCACCTGCCCACTCTTGCCAACAGCGAGGTAACAGCCACATGCTGGAAGCCTTCATCCACAGCTGACTACAGATGAATGATGGACCCAGAGGCAAGCCGTTCCCCGGAGCCTGGGCCACACTGCCCCCCCGCCCCCCA
>SJYC01138155.1:0-33526 GCA_006408675.1 Madoqua kirkii | reverse complement strand
ACTGGGTGAGCACAGCAGCGGTCAGTTTAAGCCACTAGCCTGTGGGGTAGTTTATTATGCAGCAAAAGCTAACTGCTATGCAAGCCACTTCCTTTTAAAAATCTGTTGAGTTTTCTGTTAAGTGAAAAGTGAAAGTGAGTTGCACAGCTGTGTACCATTTTTTATGACCCCATGGACTGTAGCCTGCCCAGCTCTTCTGTCCATGGGATTCTCCAGGCAAGAACACTGGAGTGGGTAGCCATTCCCTTCTCCAGGGGATCTTCCTGACCTAGGGACTGAACCTGGGTCTCCTGTATTGCTGGCAGATTTTTTACTGTCATTGCACAATGTAAAGATGAATGGTAAAATTTATGCTAATAATATAAAATTTTAATATTCCTTTACTTGGAACAACATTTGGTAGCAAATAAAAAAACATCATGACAAGTTTAGAGAGACTAGAAGAAAAAGTTTTATATTTTGGTACCCCTACTGGCACATTTTTTCTAGTTTTTGAACAAGGGACTCCACATTTTCACTTTGCATTGAGCCCTGCAACTCATCTGGAGGGGGGCATGGTAATCCACTCCAGAATTCTTGCCCGGACGACCCTGGTGGGCTGCAGTCCATGGGGTTGCAAAGAGTCACACACGACTGAAGTGACTTGGCACACTGCAAATCACGTTGTGGGCCCTGTTGGGAATGCTTGCTGTCAGGATTCTTCCCCTCAGAACCCAGTTGCCATGTTGGGAGGAACCCCAAGCAGTATGGAAAGAGCATGTGTAGATTCTCCAGTCAGTAGTCCTGCCCAAGCCTAGCCTTTGGGGTGCCTCAGCCCATGTAACAGAAATAAAGCCTCCAGATGGTTGCATTCCCACCTCTCCTAACCCTCCCCTGGCCCCAGAGTAACTTCCAGACACCTCCGTCCATCTGGGTCTTCTAGCAGACACCCACCCTTCATGGAACAGGGACAAGTCATTCCTGCAATACCCTGCCTGAGTTCCTGCCCTACAGAATCCCTGAGCAAAATAAAGCCCATGGTGGTTGTGTTTCACCAGATTGGGGTCATTTGATATGCAGAAGGAAATGTACCCTTGTTTATTCATGCGGATTGATTCCAATCTTTTGTTAATACAAATGAAGCTGCAATGAATAACTTTGTGCATAGCTTGTGTATATTTAGATTCCTAGAAATGAGGATTACTGTGTCAAAGGGTAAAACGCATACACAATTTTGTTAGCTATTGCCAAATCCTCTCTAAACAACTTTCTTTGTGCTTACAATATGTTTGTACATGTATAATTTCCCTCTCCAACATAACTACAGAGAAACATACATAGAGAAAAAAGCACAAACAGAGGTACAGCTTGACAAATTCTCAGTGAAACTAAACATATGCGTGTAATCCTCACCCAGGTCAAGAAACAAACATTCCTGGCCCCCTAAAAGCTGCCCTGGTCCCCCTTCCCAGCTCCCTTCCATGGCATCTGATTTCCGTTTGGGGTTTCCAGTGAGGGGCTAATACATTTTATGATCTTTGTCTTTTATTATAGTCATCAAAGCCTGTTACACAGATGTCAGCTTTGTTAGAGCCTCCTCTATGGGTCTGCCAGTCTGTTGGGTTATTGTTCTCAAACTAGGTTCCTGTGGAACCCTGGGGTCCTTTGTCAAATGATAGGAAAACAGCAAATGCCTGGATTGGCTCTTCTACATGCAAACATTTCCCTAAAACATTTGGGGTTCGTTCCCACTTGTCTGCTACCAAGTGTTAACAATGACAGATGTTCAAGAAACGGGGAAAGCCCAGAAGAGCCATGAGCTGTGCTGAGGATGAGAGTGGTTGTCCTCTGTGGAGAAGTCGTTTGCACTGGGACAGGACTTTGATGTATGTGTGTGCTCAGTCGTGTCCGACTCTTTGCCACCCCATGGACTGTAGCCCCTCAGGCTCCTCTGTCCATCGGATTCTCCAGGCAAGAATACTGGAGTGGGTTGCCATGCCCACCTCCAGGGAATCTCCCCGACCCAGGGATTGAACCCATGTCTCCTGCATTGGTATGCAAGTTCTTTACCAATAGCACCACCTGGGAAGCCCTTTTATGTACAGTAGATAGATTTTCTCTCATTTTCAAAAGTCTTGGTGAGATAGGTACTGTGATGCCTCTTTCACAGGGAGTGAAAACTCAAGCTCTGAATGGAGAAGTAACTTGGTCAAGGTCCCTTGCTCACACTGAAGGATGGGAGAGGCTGGAGGCTCTGGGCTCCCTGACAGCCCTGGCTTCCTTTGATTTAGACCGCATCTTCTTGTCTTCTCTGTCTGGCACCCACGGCTCTACCTACCTCTGCCTCTGTCAGAGTTCCAGCCTCTTCTGAAGCTTTCCCCTGAACCAGCCCCCAGGCCTCTGCACATGTTGTTCCCTCTGCCTGGAACCCTTTCTCCTCTTTCGCCTACCTTCTCCTCGTCCTCAGGATGCCTTCCCTAAGTTGCCAAGCTTGCCCTGGGAGCACCGTGCAGCTCACCTGTCATGCACGGCCACTGTGCTGCCTTTGCTGTTTGGTTATTCTGTCTCTGTCTCCTCCCGCCCACCCTAGACTGTAGGCACTTTAGAGCATGTGTGTCTGTCTTGTTCATGGCTGTGTCGGCATTGCCTAGTTGTTGGCACACAGCTGGTATTTCAGTAACCATTTGTTGAGGGAAGGAACCATCTTACTTGAGTCTCGCAACAACTCCGTGAATCAAGCAGGGCTGGGCTGTTCACTCTCATTCTATGGATGAGGAGAGTGAAGCCCAGTGAGGGAAGGGATCCAGTCCCCTGTGACCTGTGACCAGCCAGGCCTGGGTGACTGTGGTCCTGACACCTCTCCCAGAATGAGAGGAAGGCCTCAGCCAGCCAGGGGGCTTTCCCAGCCTCCCATGGCCCTCCCCTGCTTTCCAGATTAGAATTGGCAAGTGTGACCTGTCTCTGCCTCCCCCCTGCCCAGGATGTGGTGGGCAGGGGGAAGTCGGGAGGGGGCGAGGGGATGGGGAGAAGGCCAAGGAAACTGACAAGGAAAAAAGCTAAGTCCTACTCGCAGAAGAACTGGGGGTGGCAGGGCTGTGGTCATGTGTTCTGAAGCCAGGGCAGGGGAGTCAGGAAGTCAGAAGCAGGAAGGAAGCTCACATCACTGCCCTAGGGGGATCCAGCGGAGACAGTGGGCCTTTGTCTTCCTGTGTGTTTCAAGCACTGGCCAGCTTGAACTCAGCAATTGCTTATGTATATGTTTATTTTCCTTTAACCTTGGTCATGGGGTGAACACACTCTGGAGCAGGTCATTTGGGTCCAAAACTGTCTCCTTACTGTGTGACTTTGGCCAAATGTCTTGGCTTCTCTGGGCCTCAGTTCCCCCATCTGTAAAAGGGGAAGATGATAATAGTACCGATTTTCCATGGTTACTAGAGGGCTTCTCCAGATATTCTAAGGAAAATTCTCCATGGTGTGCCTGGCATAGAAAATAATTGGAGACAGCATCACAGAGAGCTTACTATGTACAGGCCTAGTTATAGGGGTCCGCAATTTACTAAGACTTCATGGGGATTTTGGAGCCTCCAGCGTGATACTTGAAAGCGGCAGAAGTGGGATGGGGACCCAGCTCTCTGCAGATATCAGAGGGTTGAACCAATGAACCGTGTTACTTAGAGAGAGCAGCCGCTTCATGTTGGGCCCTGCCTTCCATGCAATAGGGACATAAAGGTCAAGTGGAAATGGACAATTATTCCAGGATACCTGGTGGCCATCTGGGACCCTTTCTTCAGGAGGAATGCTTCCTACCGGAAGCCTCTGAACTCCAGTGTTAAGAACCCCTGGAGTAGGGGTGGAACTGGGGAAGGGTTGAGCTGAGTGATAAAGTCCTGCTTATAGGCTGAGCTCAGGGTACTTAGGAGCCACTGACGGTTCTAGACAGGGGAAGCGACATGACTGTAGGCCAGGAGGGAGCACACCTGGAGATGGGGCCCTATGCGGAGGCTGCTGGGATCTTCCAGGCAAAACATGAGGCTGGGATGAGAGGGCAGGTGCTGGAGGGGAAGTGGTGCCGGATGTCCTGCTTCCCTTCCTGCCAGCTGGGAAGTGTCACCTTTGAGTACAGCTGCCCTGGTCCCAGAGAAGGCAGCTGTGGTCAAGGATGGCAGAGCTACCTGTTAGACACAGACTACTCAACTCCAGACTCACACAAAAGAGAAATATTTAACTCACTGAGTTTTAGAGTCTTTCTGCTATAGCCACTTAGCCTGAACCAGAACTCACTGTGTGACTTTAGGCAAGGAACTTTACTTCTCTGAGCCTCAGTTTCCACATTTGTAAATTGGGGGCAACAACAGAACCTGCGAAGATTCAGAAACGACATGTGTAGAACTAACAATGAGGAGGCACATGGTTAAAGCCCCTCATTCCCACACAAGCCCCCCTGGCTGACCCCCTAACTCCCATTTAGTCCAAGGGCAAGCCTTTTATTTTCTCTGCCTCCTTCTGATTCCTTGGTGGCTCGGGGCAGTGGACACAGGGCCCTCTAGGGCCCTTGACTCAGGATCTGAAAGACTTTCAGATAGAGGTGATCCCTCTCCTACATTTTACAGATCGGGAAACTGAGGTCCAGAGAGGGGCAGGAATTTGCCTCAGCTCCGCAGGTCCATTCAGAGTGATGCTGAATCCAGTTTTTCGTGGGCACTGGGCAAGGAATTGCGCTGATAACGGTGCTGGGGGCAACTTCTCCCACCCTCTCCCAGCTCAGTGGGGGAGAGGCAGCACTGGCTCAGTGGCATCACCCCTCCGCACTGACTTCTTTACAGTTCCTCGTGACTACCCCAGGGCCTTGGCACGTGCTGTTCCCTCTAGTGGGAGAGCCCTTCCCACAGCTCCTCACCTGACAGCCTCACTTTTCGTCCTTGACTTAAGTGACTTTCTTCAGAGTCTTTCCTTGATCATCTTGCCCAGTTGGACCATCTGAAATCTTTTACCTATAACTCCTATTTATTTTCTTCACTTATATTAACTAAACAGTTAAATTAAAAGAATTTTGATTTTGGTGAGTCTTTCCCTTTAGTCTCTTAAGCACCATGATGTCTGGACTGTGGCTGTCTGTCTGTCTGACCTGTGTGCTGCTCTCTCCCCGTCACTGAAGCAGGCTCTGACCCGCAGGTCCTCAGTACATCCTTGCTATATGAATGAGTGGATACGTGCATGAATGCATAAATAACCGAGTGAACGTGCCAAGCCTGGACATTCACCACTGCCCTGAACCTGCGCAACTTCCCTGTGACTAGATCGCAGTCTCCCCATTGTACAGATGAGGAAAGTGAGGCTCAGAGAGGTCTTACAGGGGAAGGTAGGAAAGTGTGGGATGCTAAAGGCCACTGGACTTCCCTGCCCTCTGGACACATCCAACAGCAGCTTATAGGATACGTACATGTTAATCTAACACGAGAAGTAACACATTTATGCTGGTTGTGGCCTGGATCAGACTCCATTCTCTGAAGGGCTGCTCCATCAAAAGATGCTATGCTGCTGTTGCCAAGGCAACACTGTTAGCTTTCCAAAGCATCTTTCATGAGAGAGGTGAAGGCCCACATGGACACTGTGGAGGGGGGACAGTCCGGAAAAAGGGGACAAGTATCCTTTTCTACTGAGACAAACCATCCTGATGCTGGCTGCTCCCCTGCCCCCTGCAAAGGGCCACCTCATACCCCACCCATGGTTGCTGTCTCTGGGCTGTGCACAGTGAACTCTCTTCCCCAGTGTGGAAACTGCCCTTGCTGGAAACATGCAGAGATCTTGGGAACAATGTATTCTCCCTGCCTGCCTCCACCAGGATTTACCAGACGCCAGTGGGAAAGACAGAATAGTCTTGGAAAACTTTCCAGAAGGTTCATTCAGCCCTTGATATAGGTGGAGAGGACACCACTCCAGCCTTTTTGTGGTTGATGCCAAGATGCCTCCAGAGAGCTCTGGATGAGGGAGGCAACTGAAAGATGCAAGTGCACTCGAGGTGGTGTTGGCTGCGCTACTTGGATGAAACTCTTTCCCCTCTCTGAGCTCTAACTTCTTCATTGCTAAGATGGGGAGAATGCTGGTCAGATGCAGAGAGAGGTGACAAGGCTTCTACGTAGGCACCTGCAGATGTAGGTATCCTTGCAGTTTCTGCAAGCAGTGGCTTCAGGAGACCCAGTCAAGGCCAAGGCCATGCCAGCTAGGCCCCAGGACTCTGTGCACCCAGAATCCTTTAGCTGTTCATGTCTGCAGCCATGGTGAGTCAGTGTTGCTGTCTTTTAGACATCCGTAGGTGCTCTGTCCTTACAGCACAGATGGGAAATATAAAGGCTCAGAGAGGGCCTGGGGTGCTGGCAGGGACAGAGCCAGGACTGTAAACTAGGGTCTGACACCTCTGGGCAGGACACAGCAATGTCCTTGATAGTCTGGGGCAACTGGGGATTAGCTGGAGCCAGAAGGACAGACCTTGGGGGCAAGGAGGCTAGGAGAAGGGGCAGGGATAGAGATGAGAGCTGGGAATTTGTAAGAGGGAAGAGAAAAAGTAAACCCCCGTTCTTGACTGCCCAGCATCCCTGCTTCCTGAAGCAGCTCCTCATTTTCTCCAAGGCCAATCCAACGCCTTGGAGGGGACTGACCTCAGTCCCTGGTTCTAGGCATGATTGTGTGATCCAGGTCCGGTCAACCAGAATCACAGTGGTAAATGCAAGGATGGACACAGGATGAGTCTTGGCTGGAAAGAATCCTGCTCTTGTTGGAATCACTGGGACGGGGGAGCTTTCTGGCTGAAGGACGTTAAGCAGGCAGAACACGAGCCTGTGGTTGCTGGAGCCACCGTCAGGAGAGAACCTGATGGAGAATGTCAGCATGATGGATGGCAGGCCTGAGAGGTGAGGAGCAACATCGTTTGAGCACCCAGATCTAACCACACCCAAATCTATCTCTAGACTCCCTGTATGTGAGTCAATCCACTCCTCAGGATAAGTTTTCTGTCCCTTGCACTTGAGAGTCCTGGCACAGAGAAGGAAGGAAAGTTGAAAAGGAAGGATGAACATTTTAAAGAACAGATATGTGAGGGTTACCCCAATTGGGTTCTTGGCGTTTTTAGACAACTGGAACGCAGGTAGGGATTGGAGCCTTCACCTCACCCAGAGGAGCTCTGTTCCTGGGGCTCCCAGCAGTGCCTATACACTTGCAGTGAAAAAATAAAATGCTGTAGCTACAAAAATAAAGCACTTACCTTCTCTAGGTCCAGGAGAAGGGGTGGCATGTACTACTAGGGCCGATTTCTCTACCCCATTCATTTCTTTAGGAACTAACATTTATTAGGCACCTGCTTCCTGCTGAAGAGGGCTCTGCTAAGAGGCTGAAAGACACTGTCTCATTTCCTCCTGCCCCGGCACAGACCATCTCCATCTCACAGACCAGATGATCGAGACCTTGAGAGGCCGGACCACTGGTTTCAAGTTCAAGAGCCGCAGCAGGTCTGTCTGACTCCAAAGTCCTGCCCACAGCACCACGCTGCATACAGAAGATGCTAAATAAAGGCTCACCTAGCAAATGCTGGATAAGGTGGTGTCAGCAACCTGCCCCTAGGTACTTTTCCCTCCTGCCTGAAATGTCACCATTAGCAACCACACCCTTTGGTTTCCCAGAAGGAGATCAGCACTAATCTGTGCTGGACTGACTCAGGGGATTGGCAGAGGTGGGACTCAGGAGGTGGGGCAGAGCCAGGTGGGATGAAGGTGCCCTGTTTCCATTGCACAGCCTCATGCAGGAGAAAACCTTCTGAAGATAGAGGGGTGTCCGGGCGGGAGGACAGGTCAGTTCTGAATGGGCCCAGGTGTCGGCTGAAGACAACAGGGCTTCAGTGGCCTCATCAAGATTGACGCCGGTGACACAGTAATGGGAGTGGGTAGCAGAGTGGATGTGGCCCCTCTCTGCTCCTGTCCCCTGAAAGAAGCTCATGAGGAGCCTCTGGTTGCCTAAACTCAGCAAAGCTGTCTCCATGGATAGCTGTAGCATCGCTCTTGGATGAGAGAGGGGGAGACTAGGAGTTCTGGTTTAGAGGCAGGAAGGATCTGGACCCAGCGATTGGTGTCCTGCTCAAGACAGAGTGGGCAGTCCCCAAGAGTCCCTAAACTTGAGAGCTGGCGTGAGCTGGGGACACAAAAAGGGTGGAGGGCAGCCCCAGCCAGAAAACTGGCTTCCTAGGGTCAGAGAAGCGTTGGAGCACTTAGTTCTAAGACCAAAGACTTAGTTCTAGACACTTCTTCAGTGACAGCATGTCTGTTTCAACCCAAAGCCTCCTTCCAGTTGTTTTTAGAGGCTGTCTGAAAATGTCAGGGTAGCCCTCATTGCTGAAAACAGTGAAAACAGCTGGGAGTGGGGATGGGGCCTGGGGTTTAACTGATGACTCGGGAGAACCAGTTTTCTCCATAGCCCCGGGAGATGCTCTGAGATAATCAGGTCCTGTTTTCAAATAAGTAAATTGGGGGAAAGTGGCCCACTCTATCCCTTTCATGCAGTCACAATGCACGTGACCACATTGATGGCTCTGACAAGGCCTGCAGCTAAAATGCCTGTCTACATTGATTTAACCTGGTGTTCCCTCCCCCATTAGACCACAGGTACCTTTATTCTCTTTGGAACATATTCTAGAACATTCTAGGGGTAAAGGAGTACCGCTTAGATCTCCTGGAGCCCCTGAGAAACCATGTCTGAGCTTTAGATGCTGGGGCCTAGGAGTGATGGACAGTGTGGGTGCAAATGGCGATTCCCATTATCGGGGGCCACAGCTCCTTCAGTCTTGAACAGAAAGTTCAAAGATGTTCAAGGACAAGCTTGGAACAAGAGATGACCTTCCCAACAACCTGGGGACAGAATCTGGGCCTCCACCTGGGCGGTTTCCTCCTGTAAATACCTTCTCACTTGCCTGAAATTCCACCACTAGCTGCATATTCCTTTGCAGAGCCCAGTTAAATCTGCTCTCCGCTGGTTCAGGATACTGCCCTCATGTGGGCAGGAGGGCCCTGCAGGAGGCAGGAGGGGAGAGGAAAAAGGAACATCAAAGAGGCAGGAACCCCCAAACGTCCACCATTTCACAACTTGAGGGGAAAAGGGCCCGAGGAGACTCTTCTGGACTCCTGGGGCAAGGAGGGCTGGCTCAGGGGACCCCCAGGCTGTCCGGGACAAGGTCCTGGCATTGTGTCTTGGGTTCGAGTCCAGCTTGTCCAGGGGATACCATGGCCATGTCCTCCCGTGGGACCAGCCTCCAGGCGTGGCTGTCCCTTAGATGCCCGAGGGACGCATCATCATGCGAGTGGCGCGCAGCGAGTAGCTGGGGCCCTGGAAGTAGTGCCAGCGGATGCCGTTGAGCTTGCGCACGTGGTGACGGGCCGGGTAGTAGATGCCGTTGAGGTTTGAGAGGCCGCAAGCGTCAAACCACCACCCTGGTGGAGGTGAGAGGAAGAGGCTTTAGGGAGGTGGGGATGCAGTCAATAGGGTGAGGGCAGCCCCCTACCCCAAAGATGAATCAGGGCTGCTGGCCCCTGAGAGAAGCCAGCTTGCTGAGGATGGGGCTGGGTGGGAATGGGCCGGAGATACCCAGACCCTCTTCTCAGCATGGGCCTCCAGAGGCTGGGAGCTTGGGTGTGTCTCTCTGATGTCTGTCTCTCTTTGCTCCCTGTGACCCTGCCTTTCTGGGTCTCTCTGCCTCTCACCCAGTTTCCATCCGTCTTTCGTGGATGAAATGTGATCTGTGTTTCTCTCTCCACCTTTCCCTCTGTACCTGCCCCTGTACCCATGCAGCTTTGTGTCCACCTCTCTGTCTGTTCATCCTGGTGTCTCTCTCATTTCCATCTGTCCCTGTCTCTGTGTCTCCGGAGGTCCGCTCTGATCTCTGTCCCTCTCATTCCATCTCTCACATCCCGTCTCTCACTCTCTGACGTCGCTCTCTGCAGAAAACACTGCCTGGGTCAGAGTTGGTGGGCAGCTGCCCCCCTGCCCCCTGCCCAGGTCTCCCTCCTCCTGATGCTGCTTGGCCTGGAGGATGGGTGGGGGGGAGTCTCAGATCTGCGGTTGGAGCAGATTAGGCATTTTACCCCTAGGGTGCACCCTGGTCCCCACCATCAGTGCTGCTCTGAGGTCTCAGGGGAGAACTGGAGGTGCCGGCTTTAGGGGGCAGTGAGACCCTGGAAGGGACCTTAAGGACTCAGTGGAAGCAGGGGAGATTGGATGAGGTACAGCCAGGCCAGCCCGCAAGTGAGTGAGACCCTGATCTGTACCCACTTCTTGATGGCAGCTGGCTGCACAAAGACCCAAGTGGGGAGGCAATGAGGGTGTTCAGCCAGGTGAGCCTGTGCAGAGGTGTGGGTTCACCCCCTTTGCACCCACCTCCAGACAGCATCTGGGCACACTTGCAGAGGCAGTTGTCATTGTCTGCGTCACGTGTGCTGAAGTTGGTGCCCTGGAGGACCAGGCTGCTCTGGCGCCCCGCTGAGCCACTGTACCCACTCAGAGAAAGCCTGGAGGCCACCCGAAGGTGGTGATGGGAGAGAGGCAGAGTCAGGTTGGGGCTGGTTGAGGAAGGGGCTCCCCTCTGGTTGTCCTGGGAAGGGAGCCCCATCCTGGGATGCTGGGCCATGTTCCCTCCTGGACTGCCCTGCCTGCCTGCTGCCTCCAGGGTCAGAGTCCCCATGTGTGCCAGGCCCCTCTCAGCTGGACCTGAGTCTTGGACAGTTGCGAGAGTGATCATGATAATAATAATAATATTAATGAAGACCATGGCTAGCACTTTTTGAACATGGACTATGTGCCAGGCATTGTTTAAAGCACTTTACATGAGTTAACCCATTCTTGTTCAATCCTCACCATACCCTAAGATTTCTGTTTTACAGAAGAGGAGACAGAGCTCCTGAGAGCCAAAGGACCTGCCCCAAGTGGCCTGACCTGAGAGTTGTGTGCCTTCCCGTGCCAGCTGACCACCCTGCAACCCCAGCCCGTCGCACCTCCTCACGCTCATCTCCCTGCCCCCACTTCCAGGAAGACCTCCTTGACCACACCAGCCCACATGGCACCCCAACACCTGTGACTTCTACCCTTGCAGCCAGCTCGGGAGGGTTTCTACTTATCAGGCCACAAGACCCTGGCAGACACCTTGAGGCCTGTGTGGTGATTACAACCATGAGCTTTGGGGACAAAATGCCTGGATTCAAATCCCAGCTCTGCTGCTTGCCAGCTGCGTGCCCTTGGGCAGATTGCTTCATCTCTCAGCTTCAGTTTCTTCATTTTTTAAAAACAGTAATGATAGCATATTAACCGTCATTGTGAGGGGGTGACCTCAGCATGTGACGAGTGTGGAGCAGTGCTGGCACACGCTAAGTGCCCAGCACGTTCAGGGCTTGTTGTAATCTGCCCTGTCCTGTCCGTGTGTTCCCAGCCCGGGGTGTGCGGCTGGCACAGGCTTCCACTGAGTCTGGCTGAAGACAGTGCTGGGGGCTTGGAGTGGGGAAAGGGCTCCACTGACAGCTGCGGCGGGAGCCACTTTGGGAGCAATCGAGGTCTTCCAGGTGGAAGCAAGTGGACACCAGGTACAGCCAGGGTGGTTCAGGGGAGCTCTGGTTTCCCAGGGCAGGGCCTGTAAGAGCCCCCAGAGGGATCCAGAGGGAAGGTGGTGCCTGGGCATGTGGCCTAGCTCAGTCCCGGTACATCCTACCCATGGACTCTGCCTGCAGAGAGGGCAGGGTCAGCTCAGGGCAGACAGCCATGAAGCCTCAAACCCACTTCCAAGAGGCCCACCTAGTCAGGGCCTCCCTAGGGTGGGAATAGGCTGGCTGGCCCACTTGCTCATATGGTCCCAGCTTCTTGTGGCTGTTGACGGCTCCCCTTAAGAGCTCAGACATGTCACTTCAAGGCCAGGCTTGGGGCTCAGGCTGAGGTTGGGGGTCATGTTTAGTCTGGGGCCACATAAAGTCAGTGTTGGACAAAGCCAAATGATCTCATGAGGTCATTCAGCAGCAATAGCCCTTTATTGGGCTCAAGTCCTCAGCCTCCCTTCCCTGCTCCTCTGGGAGCCAGAAAGGGGATCTTCGATCTCTAGGGGACCCACAAGTCATGGGCCAGGAAACTCCACTTGACCCATTTTTCAGATACACTTTGAACATATTCATGGCCGAGGCCTGGGAAACCCAAACAAACACACGAGTCCTTGGACGTCCCCAAGTGAGACAGAGAAAGGGTGTGTCTGTGTGTCTGAGGTCGTGAGCATTTGGATACGTGTCTTTGTGCCTGTGTGTGTGTGTGTGTGTGTTTGCGCGTGTGTTTTGAGTTTGTGCAGCATTATCTATGGTGGGGCTGGTGTGTGCTCTGCAGTCTGTCTTTGTGGCTGGGATTATGCACGTGTTTATCTGCAAGGGCTTCTCTGAGGCATGTTTGCACACGTGGCTGGTTGTGTGCCTGTGCTTGTCTGGGTAGCTATGGCCCTTGTATGAGTCTCTGTGCTCCGAAGGTCCACATATGTACCACAGGGGTGTGGTGAGCCCCTGTGTGCCTGTGCGTGTCCCTATGTGCCTCTGCGTGTGTCCTGTGCTTGTGCCGGTCTGGGAGGGTGGGCACCTCGGGGAGGCCTGTGCCTGCTGCCAGTGCGCGCTGTGCCTTGTCTGTGCCTCTCTCGCCCCGCTCCATGGCTACCTGTCTGCAGGCTTCTGCATGCATCCAGCTGGGCTCCAGAGGGTCCCCATCATTGTCTGACATATAAGGGTGCCCCTCCTGCCCTGGCAGCCGCTGACTGCCAGGCTCCCCGCCTCTGGGCTTCCCTGGGAGGATCCTCCTTGTCTTATCAGGCAGCTGACTCTGGACAGCGGGGGGCCAGGGACCAGCGGCTGTTTCTGCCACTTTCCCCTAGCCCTTCTCTGGCGTGTCCAAGCCCCTCTGTGCTTTCCAGGATCTTCCAAGCTGCTCCTGAACGAGCAGGGCCTACTCTTTAGGATCCCAGCAGCCTTTGAAAGAACGTTGCTTAAGTTTAGGGTTTCTGTGGCCAGCTAGATGGCAACTCTTCTGTCTGCCCCCCTGCCCCTGCCCCCACCGCAGAATATCCCTGCTGCCTGGGGTGTCCTCTCCAGTCTCTTTTTGTCTAGAGAATGCCTACTCTTCATAGGCATCACCTCCTCCAGGGAGCCCTCCTTGATAGCACAAGTGTCTCTGTGCTCCTGTGCTGTCCCCTTAGGCAACTCCTGTACTCCTGGGGTGTGGGAAGACACACTCACCCCAAGATACACATGACACACTGGACTGTGAACAACTTTGAGGGGTAGAGCGCAGGTCTGATTCTTCTCCAAATGACCAAGGCCAGCTCACACTTAGCACAGGGCAAATGTTCAATATATTGTTATTATTATTTTGGGGTTGCTAAGGGTCAAATAGCTGTGGGCCTTTTGAGGCCTGAGAGTAATGGGCAGGGAGCTTCTCCAGGTCTCAGATAAAAAGTCAGAGGCAGCACATCAAATTCACATAGGAGAGCACAGCAAGTGGTTCCAAATTTAACATAAATGCATATGTTTGTATAAATAGACATAAATCACTGAGATATACATAGAGGTAGAGATATTGAATTTCTGTCTTTGGATATATTGTTTATATATCTCTAACATTTACTTAACACTAAACATATGCTAGGCATTTTCCCACAGGTTGTCTCAATTATGACATAGAGAGTGTGTTTTACTGAGGCACAGAGAGGTAAATAACTTGTTTAAGGTCATGAATCCAACAAGTAAAAGAGTCAGGCTTCATACCCTGGGCAATCTGGCTCTAGGGCCGTGTTTTTAGCACAATGAGATACAATACTTTCCTGATATTTCTTCCCTAAGAAAAATGGCAGATCGTGGACTTGGGGCCACAGAAGCTGCTGCCCCAGGACTGGGTCATGGAGACGAAATGAGTTTAACTGTTACATGTGTAGGAAAGGGAGGTACCCCCCGCTTTCTGTTATGCACTTACTATGTCCCAGGCACTGGGGATGGGGACAGCAGTGAACTCGCATAGAGCAGGCCAGCCAAGTGTGTGAAGGGATGGCCTGGGAACAGAAATTGTAATATAATAGTATAATATTATTTGTTGGATATTTACTAAGTGCCAGTGTTAATGCTCTATGTGTAGTATCTCATTCAAGCTTCACAGCACTTTGAGGTGGGTACACTTTGGGCACCCATTTCACAGATAAGACAGTGGAGGGAGCGACTTGCTCAGGGTCTCTCAGGGAGATAAGGATAAAGTCAGGATTTAAGCCTTGGCTTTGGTGGTCAATGGCTTAAAGAGAGGTCAGCCAGGTGTTGTGGCTACTCACTGGTCAGTTCAAGGAGTCGGGGGGCATTCAGCTCAGCCAGCCTAGCCCAGACCTGGGGATGTTTCATTTAGCTCTAGACCTTACACTTTACGAAAGAGCATTATCAGATTGGGTTGAGTCCCATAAAGAGGGATGTCAGAAGCAGCCAACTGGAGGAACCAGGAACATTCCACCGAGAGAGGGCTTGACGGCACATCACCAAGTGACCGTCAGAGGGGGAGCTAGGCATACACTGCAAGGAGTCGGAGAGTCACCAGCGATTCTTTGGAAGGAAGTGGCTTCCCATTGATGGAAGCATTCCAGCATGGTTGGATGATGACTATGGCTGTGGAGGAGGTTCTAGCATCATGTGAAAAACCAGATGACATGTGAGGTCCCTTGTGGCTCTGGAGCATGAATCTATGAATTCAATTCTGTCCTGGTTCCAAGATAGCTTATCCTAATATCCTCGAGTTTCTCAGAGACATAACGTGATGGAGGAGAAACACAACAAGTTTTGGCAGCAAAAATGAGTTCAAAACCATGCCTCCCCTACCTTGTAACTCTGGGCAGTTCCTACATCACTAAAGCAGGTATAGCAACACTTACCTCAGAAGGTTATGTGTGTGTGTGTGTGCTTAGTCACTCAGTCATGTCCAGCTCTTTGTGACCCCAGGGACTGTAGCCTGCCAGGCTCCTCTGCCCATAGGGAGTCTCTAGGCAAGAATACTAGAGTGGGTTGCCATGCCCTCCTCCAGGGACCTTCCTGACCCCAGAGATCGAATGCAGGTCTCCTGCATTACAGGCAGATTCTTTACCATCTGAGCCACCAGGGAAGCCCTCAAAACATTATGGGGAGGATTAAATGAAGCTACGTGCCTGGAACATAGTAGGTGCTCAAGAAATGCTCATGTCTTTTTCTGAATGGGACCAAGACTCCAGGCTGAGGGAGATGTTGGGAGACCTTGATGATTTTATAAGTTGCTCATATTTAAGCCCATCCTGAGGTACAGAGGTACGGAGAAGCTGACTTGATTCGCCTGGGTTCACACAGCGAGCTGGAGAGAGCAAGAATGAACCTAGGCCTCTCACTGCCCAGCCCGGAGACCTTTCCACTTCCCCTCATAGCATAGGACAGGCTGGGAACATCACCTCCCCGATTCCAGGCCTCTGTAAAATGATCGACTCAGGGTGACTGACCTTGGAAGGCCCCTTCCCGCTCCCGGCACGGCAGCGTCAGTGACATTCTTTCCACCCCACCCAGTGGCCAGGCTGTGCTGAGTGCTAACCAGCCGCCTCCAGAGCCAATGACGTGCGCCCAGATGGGGGACAGATGGCAGGAACAGGAGACACCCAGAGACTGACCCCTGGTGCAGACTCTGTAGCCACTAGCCCGGGGTCCCCGGCCCACCCAGCAGCCTGGGCCCCAAGCCCACCTGTACAGCTGCCCCTCGCTGCCCAGCTGGAAGCGCTCATACTGGGCGTAGGCCTCGTTGCCTTCCCAATCTTGCAGCTCCACTCGCAGAGAGTAGGTTGCCCTGCTGGTGAGCTGGTGCACCACTTCATTGCCTAACCAGTGCTCTCCGGCTGGGTTGCCAAAGCCCTGGGAAGGGGAGAATGGGGGTGGGTCGCATGTGGAGGACGAGGCTATGCCTCTGGTTAAGGATCTGGGCTGGGCCGGGCTCTGGGGACATTTACCCAAAGCCACTTTGCTAAATGCCCAAGTTCATAAAGAATAGTGTGGGTAGGCCTAAGGGTGGAGCTCCCCAACTTCTAGAGTAAAATGACTAAGACATTTGTAAATGTAAAAACCTGTTGAAAGCAATTGAAATCACATTTCTATGAAGTTCAAGAACAGGTCAAAAAAAGTCTGCGGTGGTAGAAGTCAGAATAACCACTACTTTAGGGGTGTCTTGACTTGGAGGAGACACAAGGAGGTTTTCTGGGGTGCTGGGAATGTTGCATATCTGTCTCTGAATGTTGGTCACATGGGTGAGTACATATTCACTGAAAAGTCACTGAATCTTACTTACACTTAGGATTTGTGCACAGAAACGCATGTATATTAAATCTCAATTAAAAACTAACTAAAAACTTAAATCAGCTTCATACACGGTAGAGCAAACTCTGTTCAGTGACATGGTAGCCACGGCAAAATTTCAGTAACAGAAATGTAAAACGAACAGCAGGGTGGAAAGTGTCCCAGAGTGACAAGCATCCAACACCCTTGCCAGGGCAGTAATTCAGTACTAAGGACAGGGCACACCTAAGGCCCACTCCCCATTTTAGCACCACTGACCAGCCTAATGGTTTATAGTCAGCACTCTTTTGTGTATTTCTGCTTTTGAGCACCCGCTTTCTTTTTGCCATTTGAATGATTCTTTAAAACCCAATTGGTTTAAGAACAGTCATAGCTTAATTTGGTATTTATTTTCAAGTATTTATCAAATGGACAGCAAGCAGATACACAAAAAATAGTATTGTCATATTTCCGTCTGAGTATCTTTTTCTATTTCTTTTGCTCTTAAAAACAAGAGCTTTTAAGTCAGCTTGCCAAAAATCCTTTACTCAAAATTTAGTTAAGAAGTTGGAAGACAATCAGGCATTATCCCTCATCTTGTAAAATGCATAAAGTCTTTGAGCCAGCAATTCTGCATTAAAAAAATCTCTCCTGCAGATGTAGTCATGTATATGTGTTAAGACAAAGACATTTATTTAAGCAGTGCATCCAGGTGTGGGCACCAGAGGTTACTTTTTTCTGTTCCATTTTTTGGTATTTAAAATTTTTCCAGCAACGTGTATCTTTTCCAAAAATTAAAATAAAATGAAAGCTAAACTTCTGTTTCTAGGATATACGTCAGAGGCAAAATTTCAGTAACAGAAATGTAAAACGAACAGCAGGGTGGAAAGTGTCCCAGAGTGACAAGCATCCAACACCCTTGCCAGGGCAGTAATTCAGTACTAAGGACAGGGCACACCTAAGGCCCACTCCCCATTTTAGCACCACTGACCAGCCTAATGGTTTATAGTCAGCACTCTTTTGTGTATTTCTGCTTTTGAGCACCCGCTTTCTTTTTGCCATTTGAATGATTCTTTAAAACCCAATTGGTTTAAGAACAGTCATAGCTTAATTTGGTATTTATTTTCAAGTATTTATCAAATGGACAGCAAGCAGATACACAAAAAATAGTATTGTCATATTTCCGTCTGAGTATCTTTTTCTATTTCTTTTGCTCTTAAAAACAAGAGCTTTTAAGTCAGCTTGCCAAAAATCCTTTACTCAAAATTTAGTTAAGAAGTTGGAAGACAATCAGGCATTATCCCTCATCTTGTAAAATGCATAAAGTCTTTGAGCCAGCAATTCTGCATTAAAAAAATCTCTCCTGCAGATGTAGTCATGTATATGTGTTAAGACAAAGACATTTATTTAAGCAGTGCATCCAGGTGTGGGCACCAGAGGTTACTTTTTTCTGTTCCATTTTTTGGTATTTAAAATTTTTCCAGCAACGTGTATCTTTTCCAAAAATTAAAATAAAATGAAAGCTAAACTTCTGTTTCTAGGATATACGTCAGGACTTGCAAAAAGAAGGTTCAATTTTGGGTGTTGGAGACCCTGACAGTGAATGTGTGCTGGCCAAACCTGTTTGAAGGGAGTTGGTTTAGGCAGGCTGATTTTTTTTTTTTCTGAGAAGGGCTGAGGGCAAACCAGATGCCTGCCCACACCCCACATCCTGCCCCAGGTTTCAGGACTGACAAGATCCTCCCCAGGGCAGCAATGTTACCTGTTTGTAATCCTTCCAGTTCCGTTGGAAATTCACACTGCCATTCCAACGGCGCTGAATGAGGGTCCACCCACCTCCGCTGGCCTCCATGTCACAGAATACCTGGAGAGAATTGAGAAGGTGGGGAGTTGGAAGCCCCTGGAGGCAGCCAGAAGCCAGGTCTGGGCCAGCCTGAGGGTCATCTGACTGACAGAACATCACAAAGCAACCAGTGAGCTTGGTGGTCAAGGGCATCACACAGATCTAGGCCCAAATCCTTCCTTTCTTCATTTGTCAAACGAGGATGCTAATGCCGTCATCTTTTTGTGCCTTAGGTTCTCATCTGCACACTGGAATTGTCGTGAGAATTAGATGAGTCATCCATCTAAAGAACAGACCTCAGTAAACGAGGCTTTTCATTTACTGTTATTGCAGGGTTCTTTTAAGAATGAAATGCCAAGAGGTGTAAAGTGCTTGATATATGGCATAGACTCGGGAAATGTTATTACAGGGGCTCCCTGGTTGCCTAGTGGTTAGGATTCAGTGCTTTTATTATGGAGGCCCAGGTTAAAACCCTGGTTGGGGAACCATTCTGCATGCCATAGGGTTGGGACAAGATACCAAAAAAAAAATGTTATTACATTTGGTGGACAAATGTTTCCTGAGCACATAGTAGGTAGCCGACTCCATTCAAGGCTTGGAGAATGCCAATATGGATGAGACAAAGGGTTCATTCTTTTGAAGAGCTTACCATCCATTGCAATCACATCTTTCAGTTTAACTTTTGTTTACGTATTAATTTTTCAGCCAGTTCAGTAGATTTCAGTGTGTGATGAGGAAACAGTTGGTGTCTAGTCCCATACTATTAATAGACAAATCAGAGACAAATGAGAGATAAATCAACCCCCAGGGCTGGTTTGATCTAGGAAGCTAGCAGATTGATATGGTGAGCAGGTCTGATATAGCTGGAAGACTACTGAATATGAACATCTGGGCAGCTACAGGATGAGTTCCCAAGAAGGAGTCAGGGGCAGCCCTGGAAGGCTTCCCAGGGGAGTGGCATTGGAACAAGGCTTTGGATGTTGCTATGCCTGCCAGACAGAGATGAGTGGAAATAGCATTCCCAGTGCAGGAGGGGAGTAGCTGGAATAAAGGTTCTGAGATGTTACAGGTCTGTTCAGGTGAGAAGAGTGGTATGTGTTGTGAGGGTAGCAGAGGTTGCAGGAAGGGAAACTGAGGTCCACAAAGGGGAAAGTACTAGCTCAAGGTGAATGGGTCAAAGTAAAGCTGAAGTTTGAGCCCAGATCTCTTACCTCCCAGGCCAGCTCTTCCCTCTCTATCAATGTTCCCAAATTTTAGCTATTCACACATCCCAAATCCCACCAGAGCTGAATTTACTTAATTTCGTATAAAATATTTACTTTAAAAGTGTGCCTTTTTCCACTTAATACTCAGACTGAATGCATCTTAAAAAGGCTATCTCGAACTCTTCCGCTTTTGGGTTTGGCCCCCAAACCCTCCCTCCTGACATCCACATTTTGCCTTGACTGCCCTCCCTCCACACATTTGATAACTGGTCCTCAAAGTTCAGGGTCTCCATCAGCCCCAGTCCCTAACATCCCACATGGAACAAGCCAGAAAATACCTGCTTTAACCGCATGATCTGACTCCTGATTGGGTCACCCCTACCTTCTCTGGGATCTCAGATGTTGGACAAGGCCTGAAGTGAATGTGGGGAGCAGGTGCGAGGGGGACAGGGGTCCTTCAGCTCCGCACCCTCTGAGAGCCTCCGTCCCCAAGGAGACCCCTAACCTTCCTGGGCTCTGTCACATTGGCCACGTGGATGGTGTAGATGCCACTGGCATTGGCCCCAAAGCGCTGGATCTCTGCACAGTCCTGGAACACCAGTTCAGCTGCCCTCATGGAGGCTGCAATGGGACAAGGTGAAAACAATTAGCAGAGAGCAAAACGCTTTCCAGGTGGCTCAGTAGTAAAGAATCCACCTGCCAATGCAGAGACACAGGAGATTCAGTTTCGACCCCTGGGTTGGGAAGATTCCCTGGAGGATGGCAACCCGCTCCAGTATTCTTGCCTGGAAAATCCCATGGGCAGAGGAGCCTACAGACTAGTCCATGATGTCACGAAGAGTCAGACACGACTGAGCATGAATGTATATTGAGTGTGTAAGGTGAGTGTGCCTTAGTGATAAATAATTCATCTGCCAATGCAGGAGATGCGGGTTCGATCCTTGGGTCAGGAAGATCCCTTTAGAAAACTTATGAAATTTTGCCTAGCTAAAAATTTATGACAAATTTTGATTCTACTTATTTGACTTAGTACAAATAGAACAGTATATTTCTAATTTAAAAGAAAATAGACACGCAACAAGCAACAAAGGTTTACTGTATAGCACAGGGAACTATAATCAATATCTTATAATAATCTATAATGGAAATCACCTGAAAAATTATACATGTGTATATGTATAACTGAATCATCTTGCTGTATACCTAAAACACTGTAAGTCAACTATACATCAATAAAATATATATATTAAAATTAAAAAAAAATAGTAACCCACTCCAGTATTCTTGCCTGGAAAATCCCATACAGAAGAGCCTGGCGGGCTATAGTCCACGGGGTTGCAAAGAGTCAGATGTGACTGATCCACTAAATAACAAGGTGAGAGGGAAAGAGCCAGATGGGCACTCCTGTCTGCTCTGTGCCTGGGAGATGTTGGGGACACAGAATGTATCGGGCCCGGGAAGGTTTCCTAGAGGAGCTGACAGTTGGGACCTGGACGAGGAGCAGGGACTGCCCAGGTGTAGAAGGGAGGATTGTCTCAGGCTGAGGCAAGGCACAGGCACAGGCTCTGACGTGGGGACAGGACTGCTGTGTGCTGGGGCTGGGGTGTGGTGAGGGGAATTTGGGGCTTCCCAGGTGGTGCTAGTGGTAAGGAACCTGTCCGCCAATGCAGGAGTCGTAAGAGACGTGAGTTCAATCTCTGAGTGGGAAGATCTCCAGTATTCTTGCCTGGAGAATCCAATGGACAGAGAAGCCTGGCAGGCTACAGTCCATGAGGTTACAAAGAGTTGGACAGGACTAAACTGACTTAGCATGCATGCACGTGCGCGTGCACACACACACACACACACACAAGGGAAATTTGCCTGAGGCCACGGAGAGGAGATGACTCACATCCTGATCTCAGCCCTAAGGCCAGAGGGAGCTCTAGCTGTTCGATGAATTAGAAAGTGTCGTCAAAGAAGGAGAGATGGGTCTTGAGATTTCAGTCTTGAACATGGGGCTGAGGAACGCAGGCTGTGGAAAGGAAGAGTGCTCTGGCCAGAGATTAGGACAGAGGCTGGGAGGGATGAGACTCAAAGCAGAAAGGCCAAGGATGAGGCTGTTACAGTCTTTCAGGACAGGTAACTGGGGCTCCAACTCCACTGAGGTACTTCCCCATTTCATAGATTAGAAAACCGAGGGCCAAGAGTGAGGTAACTGGCGCAAGGACACACGGCTGGATCGGGTGGGAAGGGATGAGCAGGGCTTGCCTTCTCTCTCGGTCTCACTGGGGAGCTGTCCTTAGAGCTCCCTCGGGGTAGGCGGCCCAGGGTCCCCTCCACAGTCCACTCTACCAGCATCTCCCAGGTGACCCCCCCCCTACATTCTGCTTTCCCTGGGAGCTGACCATTGGCCTTAAGAGAGGATATTAATATAATGGTCAAATTCCACCAGGGATCTGGGGGCCTCAAGGCTTAGCAAGAAAAAGTGATTATTGGTACATAAACTATTCAAATCCCCTCTCTGGCTCCTTTCGTGGAATCCATTAGAGCTTTAGGCTATGAATCCACCAGAATCCAATCTTTGGGTAGGTGGGTATCCAATAACTAATAATGTTAGTCACTCAGTCTTGTCTGACTCTTTGCAACCCCAAGGACGTAGTCTGCCAGGCTCCTCTGTCCATGGAATTCTCCAGGCAAGAATACTGGAGTGGGTAGCCATTCCCTTCTCCAGGGAATCTTCCCGACCCAAGGATCTAACCCAGGTCTTCCACGTTGCGGGGAGGTTCTTTAATGTCTGAGTCACTAAGTTTAAGGTGGGTATGCATGGACAGGGCTAAAATTCCAGATGGATAGGTATCCTGACCAGGGACAAACCAGGAAGCTACCAAGTGTGTGACTTCCTGTTTTTGGCTTCGTACTTGAACCTGGATCCTGGATCTTGGAGTGAGGCCCTGTTGAAAGGAGACTATTATTCCCAGATCGCAAATGAAGAGACAAAAACCCCCAAATCCATCCCAGTCTGTGCAAAAACATTCCCTGGACAGGATCTCCATGGTCTCACTGGCCAGGCCCCTGGTCCCTGGGGAAGGGAAGCAGACATTGGGCCACAACTGGAGACTGGGTTGGCAGTGAGCCTGTGGGGTGAGGCGTCGGCCCCAGGCCCCATGCCTTTGGCTGAGCTACAGGACGAATTTAGGCAGCCTCATTGCCACGGGTCTATGCACAAGCCAGTGATGGGTTTGGGTCGCTGTTAATCACGGATGGTATCCACCTCTCTTGCCTGTGGCTACCTCAGACCTTTTCAAACCTCCACCTCGAGGGGCTGCCCAGCTTAGATAGCGCTATGGTGCTGTCCTCTGTCTCCACATTGCTGCCAGCCACAGAGTCTGGAATCCATCACTATTCAACTCCTGCGCCTTAACGGCTATCCAGCTCCCCACTATGGTGATGCAGCAGCAGTAGGAACCCTTTCCTCGTCTTTCTCTCACCAAGCCATTCTCCCCTCCCTGGTTCCAATCACGCTTCCTCAAAGTCCCTAGAAAATGAGTTAGTCCCACCCTGTTCAAAACCCTCCTGTGACTCCCTGCAGCCCTCAGATTAAAGTCTCCTCTCCTGCACACGGCCTCTAAGACCTTCCATTGTCTGGAAAAGACCTTGAAACTGGGAAAAATTGAAGGCAGGAGGAGAAGGGATGACAGAGGATGAGATGGTTGGATGGCGTCAGGGACCCAACGGATACACGCTTGAGCGAGCTCCGAGGGATGGTGAAGGACAGGGAAGCCTGGTATGCTGCAATCCATGGGGTGGCAAAGAGTCAGACACAGCTGAGCACTAAATAAGTCTGGAAACTTCAGGAACACTGCTAGCAGGGCACCTAGCACATGCCAGGCACTTAACAAATATGCGATTCCTCCTCCTTCCCTCAGAGAGCCCCAGAGGGGGGCTAGCCATTGTTTTTGGTCAGAGCAGTCATGGAACTATGCTGTTCGCTGGTGCACCCCCAGCACCCAGCACTGAGCTGGCTCAGTAAGTGCTTGTTGACTGAGTGACTGACTCTGGAACTGAGTGATTGAAGTCAGCCCCATTAGAAGTGGGGGCTGGGGAGCAGGCCCAGCCATTGTCCTTTCTTAGGAAACTGATCCAGAGGTGCCTCTCCGCTTCTGTTTGGCCCTCTTGGGTTAGGGGTCGAGAGAAGTCCTTGCAGGGTGGGGTGGGGCTGAATCCAACCTCTTCATTCGGTAGACAGGGAAACTGAGGCCTGCAGATGAGGGGGCAAGCCCAAGCAAGCGGGGATGGAGGGTGGATCCTGGAATCCCCAACTTGTCAGTCTGGGCTGGTGGTGTCCTTCTTATGACCACCCCAACTGAACAGATGGGGAAGGGGAGACCAAGAGAGGGATGGGGCATGCTCAAGGTCATGGGGTCAGGAGAAGGAGTCTGGATTGGTTCCTCTTAGGACTGTGATTGTTGTCACCATGATGACTACTCTGCTGTTTCTGTTTCATGGCTGGGGGCAGGGGTGGTCCTTCCTGCAAGGGCTGCCAGAACAAGCACGAAAGGGCAGGAGGGTAAGCAGGGTCTCCCTCCCCTCTGCTGCCCTCCTCCCACACCCGGGGCGCCCCGGTCGCTCACCCGGGCCCTGGGCCATGACGCGCACCAGGCGCTGCACCGACTGGAGCAGCTGGTGCTGCTGGCGCTGCAGGAGGCTGGAGTTGCTGCTGGCGGCGCTCAGGGTGCGCTGGAGGCCGGCGAGGGCGCCGCTCTGGCGGCCCAGCAGGCGCCGCAGCCGCTCCTTCTCGCCGCGGAGGCTGGCCAGCTCCGCCTGCTGCTGCGTCTCCAGGGCTTGCAACCGCGTCTCCAGCGCGCTGCAGGGAGGGAAGGGAGCGCACAGCGGTGAACCCGCCACCCCCACCGTGCAGTCGCACTCAAGGGCTTTTCCCTGGGTCCTCGGGTGAGGCTCAGATCGCACCGAGGCTCGGAGAAGTAGCGCCTGCCTAGGGTTCCACAGCCGAGAGGTCCGCACCCACGGATAGCAGAGTGAGGAAAGGAGGAAAGAGAGAGCTGGCCCTGGAGTAAAATGCCTTAGGGTCCAGGAGGGGAAACAGGTGGGGTGGGAGGGACACACCAGCAACCAGGCAGTCGTGATCAAATCCCAAATATGTGTATCCTTTGACCTAGCAGTCCACTCACCAGAGACAACTTCAGGGACATGGGCAAGAATGTCCTTTGAGGGAGTCGGTTGTAATAGGGAAAAACAAAACAGCCAAAATGCACAACAGCCAGGAGTGGCTGAGGCTGTTCTGTTCTGGTTTCTCTGGAAATGCTCTGGAGCAGTTCTGAAGAGCAAGGAGGCTGAGCTCAGTTGTGCAGAAGGGAAAAGAGGCCAGGGACTTGGAGTGGCACATCACTGCCTGTAGTCTAACCCCGCATGTGAGAAATTAAAAGAGAAAGAAAAAGCTATTAATGTACATTGTTGAGGGATACTCGGGAGCTTATAGGAATACTCGGGAGCTTATAGTGTGGATAGACATATGGAAGGACATGGTGGTACCTGTGTTTATAGAGAATGAAAGAAAATCCACTAAGTGCTGGTACTTCTGAGGAGCAGGTTTGAGCAGATGGAAATGAAAAGGAAGGGGTGGGTGAAGGGGGCCAACTTTCCTTTTCATTTTGTACAATTGTCTATTGTCTGAGGATATAATAAGCATGAGGCATTTTTGTAATGATTTTTTTTAAAAAGGAAGAAATTTTTGACTCAGCTTTTTCACTTCTGGCATTTTTGTCCTACAGATTTGTTCACATGTGTGTTCAATAAGGTTGGGAACAATATTCATAGCACCACGTGTTGGAATCATAAGAGACTGGAACAACCTCAGTACCCATTAACTGGGCACTGGGAAATATATCCGGGGACAGGCGTCCAGTGGAACATTATGCAGCTGGAGAAAAGAATGCACAAGTGTGTCACACAGTTATGGAACCATCTCCAGTATAATTGAAAAAAAAAAAAAGAAAATACCATCATGCCAAAGAATAGTATGTTCCACTTGGGTTTAAAAAGGGTTAAAAACGAGACTGCAAGGAGATCCAACCAGTCCATTCTGAAGGAGATCAGTCCTGGGTGTTCTTTGGAAGGAATGATGCTAAAGCTGAAACTCCAGTACTTTGGCCACCTCATGCAAAGAGTTGACTCACTGGAAAAGACTCTGATGCTGGGAGGGATTGGGGGCAGGAGGAGAAGGGGACGCTGAGGATGAGATGGCTGGATGGCATCCCCAACTCGATGGATGTGAGTTTGAGTGAACTCCGGGAGTTGGTGGTGGACAAGGAGGCCTGGCGTGCTGCAGTTCACAGGGTCGCAAAGAGTCGGACACAACTGAGCGACTGAACTGAACTGAACCGAGAAAGGGGACTATACATATTTGCCTCTGCTGCCAGTGGGTGGGTAGCTGAGAGATGAAGCAGAAGGGAGATATTTTCTTATGCACGAGGCTATGCCAACCATTCTCCAGTCTAAGAAAATGAGTCCAGCTAGGGCTGGAGGAATTTCCCTGGACCCCAGATTATGCCTCAGGAAGAGAGAGGATTTAGGCACACCTGGATTCTAGAATTTTGGCTGTCTCCATGGGCCGCGCATGTACTGATGACACCCTCCATCTTCACTGGTTTCTGTGTGTGGTGGTCGCTCAGTTGTGTCCAGCTCTTTGCAACCCTGTGGACTGTAACCTGTCAGGCTCCTCCGTCCATGGGATTTTCCAGGCAAGAATACTGGAGTGGGTTGCCATTTCCTTCTCCAGGGGATCTTCCCAACCCAGGGACTGAACCCAGGTCTCCCGCACTGTGGGCGAACTCTTTACCATTTGAGCCAGCAGGGAAGCCCACTGGTGACTCACTGGTTTCTAGGCACTTCAATTCAGTGCAGAGTCGTTGGTAGTGTCCCCGTGCTTCCCCCTTCCCTTGGGGTGGGGAGTAAGAATAAGGAGGTTCACAAACTATCATTAATGGTCCCCAGATCACAGGGAGCTTGAGGATCCTTGTGTCCTTATCTTGACTCAGCATATGAGCAACAATAACATCTCATTCTGTACATAGGCCTGTGACTGCGTGCCTGTGTGGGTTTTGCTTTCTCTACCAGCCTGAGCTTGGCAGTTTTTTCTCCACTCAGCTCGAAACTGAGATGAAATCAGCTTCAGAGGTCCATGTCTCTGCCTTATCTGTACCCCAGGACTCTTTCTTTGTAATTTAAAGGGTGTTCCCTTTGTGTTTATTTGCTTATAAATGCTGAGACTCTCTGCTAATACAGACAAGAAACATATCACTGTGGTTGTTTCTGGGAAGGAGAGAAGTTGGTAGGGGAGATTATATTTATTTATTTACAGATATGTAGATCAAATTAGATGTATAGGGTGGATTGTAAGGTATGTACATGGTGGTTCAGAAAAGCTGTTAAAATCTATAAAATAAATAAAGATAGAAAAGAAGGAAAGAAAGAGAGAGAGAAAGAAAAGAGGAAGAATCAGGGTGTCCCAGGTCCCAGGAAAATGCCTATCTCCTGTCCCCTCTCCGGACAGCGTGGTCCGGCCAATGCCTGCCTAGCCCGTAGCTTCAGCCTCAGCCAGGCCTCAGTGTCCACCTTCACTCTCAGCTTTAGTCTAATCTCCTACCCTGCTTTCAGGCCTTGCCCTAGCTGGCCACGTCCCACCTCTAGCTCCAGCCCCAGTGCCCCCTCACTCCAGTCTTCAGCCCCCTTACTCCTCTACTTCTGGCCCTAGCCCCCATCCTGGGCATTAGCTCAAGTCCACCTTTTCATTTTGCCCCCCCCCCACCACCGATGGAGCCCAGCTCAGGCTGTTTCTGGGGCTCACCCTGGACCCCCAGCCCACTTGGGTCCCAGCCCAGGCCTGGAGCTCAGCCCTGGTCCCTGCCCCTGCCCTATGTCAGGGTGCCAGTGCCCACCTGTTGTGGCCCTGCAGCCGGTGGAGCTCATGGCCCTGCAGCAGCAGCTGCTTTTCCAGCTTGTTGGTGGACAGTGAGGTCTCCAGAAGCTGGATCTTCATTCGGGATGTCTGGTTCAGGACCTGCCCCGACAAGGGAGGTGGGGAGAGGGGGCTTTATAAGCCCTTCAGGAGCCCTGCCCAGCAACCACACACTTGACCTCAGGCCCTGCCATTCCAGAAACTTGCTGACCTATTTACACCCTCTCACTCATAGACCCTAATATCGTGGTCCTTTCTTTCATTCTGCCTTGTTTCTGGAGATTCTTTCCCAACCCGTGCACAGACCATGACACCTAACTAGGCTTGTGATTATCTTAGATTTGCTCTTCCCCATCCCTGTACATGGCAGTTCCGTTCCTTCTGCCATGTATGTGGGAGGAACCACCCTTGACCTCCCCCCCAATATCTAATCCATCAGCATTAGATATTTGCTCCACCTTCCCAATGGTTACATGACCACTCTCCTGCCCCTCCATGACCCGCTTGGCCCTGACCTCCATCTCTCACCCTGTGTCCTGTATTGGCCTCTTCACAGGGCTCCCTGTCCCTGACCTTGTCCTCTACAGGCCTCTGTCTGCTTGGTAGTCTGGGGTAAACTTTTAAAATGTGGACCCTCTGCTCAGAATCCTCCTGAGGCTCCCACCTCACCTGGTGGTGGCCGGCAAAATCCTGTAATGCCATCTGCCCCCGTCACCTCTGATGCTGGCCCACCGGTCTCCCTGGGTCACTCCAGCCATCCTGGCCTCCTTGGTGTTCCTGGAGCTTGCCAGCTCTGTTCCACCTCCAGGCCTTTGCACATACTGCTCTCCCTGTTGGGCTGTTCTAGTAAGCCTGACCCCAACCCTACCTTCCCAGCAGTGCCTTTCTGGCTGTATTGTCTAAGCTTGCAACTTGTCCCTCTCACCACTCCTGGCACACATTCTCCACCGGTCATCTCGTCCTTGCTATTTTCTCACTAGCACTATCACTGTTTCATACACATGTTATTTATCCTGTTTGTTTTCTTGGCGCTCATTAGAAGGAAGCTCCAGGGGGGTACGGATGCATACCTATTTTATTTACTGCTGTAAACTAGAACCAGGCATCTCCAACAGTGATTGGCACATAGTAAGGTTGAAGAAACATGTGGCCCTTTGTCAGCTGTCTTTTCAGCCATTCATTTACTCACCCTCTCACTTATATTCCTGTCCCTTTCCTTCCTCCCTCTCTGCTGCTCCCTGTGGCCTCCTCTTTCAGAGTTGTTGTCCCCTTGAGGTCTAATAAATAGGTCTAATTTGTTATCCACATTTTCGCTGTGAGCCCCCTGAGGGCAGGTGTGTGTGTGCTGCTGAATCCCAGCTCGGACCGGACATGGGAATCACAGAGGCAGAAGAGCCAAACCCAGTGTCTACCGACCCCCCTCTTCCTGCTCTGGGTTCATGACCTGGTGGGAGACAGTTCTGGATGGGACCATCAGGGAGGGATCCCAGGAGGCTGCAAGGCCAGAGAAGGCTCTGACCTTCCCCAGGGACAAGGGTCAAAGCAAGGTGACTAGGGTTATGAGCCAGCCGGGCCAGCCACGGTGCCCCCAGTACCACCCCCTCACCCTCTAGTACCTGAGCCTCGACGTCACTCAGCTTGCGGGTCTGGGCGGTGGTCTGGGTCAGGAGATTGGTGCCCAGCTCCAGCATGGTGGCTGTCTGGTTCTGGACCACGTGCTGCTGGGCCTGTGCCAGCTCCAGCCTCAGGTTCATCTGGATGTACCTTTCCAGCTGTGAGGAGATAGACGGTGCCCTGGGGTCATGGGTAAGGGTTAGGGGAAGCTTCCTGCCCCTTCCATATGTCCCCTGGAAGGACACAGAGCAACTGGGGGAGGCCTTGATGCCAGGTCAGGCTGCCATCACCTCTTGCTTACTCTATTTGTTGCTTTCTCCTCCACCTCTCTGCCTCTATCTTTGTCCCATACATAGCCCTTTCTCCACTCAGCAGCTGGAGGGATCCTGTTAAACCGAAGTCAGATCACACTTCTCCGTTCAGAACCCTCCCAGGGTTCCTATCTCACCAAAGTCTTCCTTGGAAAAGTCAGGGAGGAAAAGCCAAAGTCCTCCCTGACTGCAGGTGCCTTTATGACCTGGTCTCCTGCTACCACTTTGGTTTCCTCTCCTAGTCTCCCTCACTCCACTCCAGACACCCTTCCAATACAGCAAGCATGGCCCTACCTCAGGGCCTTTGCACATGCTATTCCCTCTCGTCTGGATCCTACCACCCCACACCATCTACAAGGCTCACTCCCTCGTGTCATTTCAGTTCTCTTCCAACCCCTTATCGTGCCCCAGCTTTGTATTACATATTTATTTGTTTATTGCCTTTTAAAACTTGCCCTTGACATGTTAATGCCATGAAGCCAGGAGCTTGGTCTTGCTCTTCACTTTATCTCCATATCTAGCACAGTGCTTAACATAGAGTGGGTGTTCAAAAAAAAAAAATGTATTCAGTGAGTCACTAAGAGGGGAAGCAGCAATTGTCATCATAGTCCCCAACGTCATACCCATGACCTAGCTTCGCAGGACTGAGCCAACGGCGGGAAGAGGGGATGCATCTTTCCCTATACCGAAGTTTGCAAGTCCATCCATCAAACCGGACTTTTATTTTCTGGCCCCCTCCATCTGTGAAATGGAGTTGAACTGGCCAGTCTCCAAGGGTCCTCCCAGCTCAGATATCTTGGGATCTGACAAGCTAATGTTCATTTCTTTGACAGGGCTGCTTTTTCCCAAGAGCAGGAGAAGCTGGCATGAGACCAGGATCAAATTGCAAAGGTGAACGGCCTGTTCTCAGGGCTCAGTGCCTGAGGACAGAGTCGGTTCCCTTCCTCCACTCGCTCTCCATTGGGCATATTTGCTGGCCTCTCGCCACCATCTAGATCCCCCAGCTCTGGCTCCTTACCACTCTCTGTCACTCAGCCCTCCAGGAGGTCCAACGGGGCAGCTCCCAAGGTCCCTGGGAAGACTGGTGCTTCCCAGGGAGAGGGGGCGACCTTGGCTGGGGCTCAGGCTTCAGCTGCTTCTTCCTTAGTCTCTTCACCTCTCTTCCATCTCAACTGTCTGCTCCCATACCCCCGTCACCTCTCTGCTTTCTAAGGGGGCATGGCTCGTTGTAGTGCAATGTCAAATCCTGAAGGGGGCGCAAGTGGTGTCGATCAGAGCCTTCTTAAAGCATGTTCTTGCGGAAGACATCACCAGGGAACTTACTAGAAATCCAAGTTTCCAGATCCAGACCTACAGAATCAGAAATTCTGGGGAGACTCAGCCAACTGATGCTTGCTCAAGTGGAGAGGTCACAAAGGGGACTTGAAGACCCGGGAGATAAGTGTGTCTGAACTGCTCAAGCCTTTGTCTCTTTGACCCCTTCTTTCCTCTCCTGCCCCAGCTTCTGCAACAGGCAAATGTGTCCAAGGGTCCCTAGTTAAAAATTAAAGAAAAAAAATATCCTTGACTCCAAGAGTCACTCTATCTGTGTCTCCAATTTCTCTGCTCACCCCTAAACAACATAACTTCTTGAACAAATTATCTCCATTTTCCTCTCCTTCTCCATGCTTACCTTTAAAAAAATAATATTATTATGGTGTTCTTCACACATACACATTCACACAGCATAAATAATAGTATAATAAAATCTGTGTATTTACTACCGTCAAGAAAAAAAAAATACAACCCATATAGCTGAATCCTGTGCACCACTGGCCTGTCCCCAGCCCTGGAGAGACTCTTTAAGGCACCTCGTTGTAACTGTCTTTGATGAGGGTGGTCAGGGGACACTTCTGTGTCCTCAGCTGACTCTCCATCTCAGCAGCAGTCACACATGTGGCCACTCCCTTTTTCTGGAAGTGCTTCCCAGGTATACCCTCCTCTAGTTTTCCTTCTCCCCTCTCTATTCCTTCCCCCTCCCCTCCCATCACCCCCTATCTGATTCCTTTTACAGGCTTCTTGGGGGGCCCTCATGCCCTAGTCCCCCTGGATATTCTCTCTGTAGGTCACAGGTGCCTAATTGGGAACCACTGGTCCTGTGAAGAGAATTCAGGGGGTCCATGTACTTGAGTGAAAGAATAATTACACTTTTCTTTTTTGTTCACTAACCTGTAATAAAAATTTGTCATTTCCTTCAATTACGAGCCCAAGTCCCAAATCATAACACTGTTAGCTGATCCTATAACTGGGCTTCCCCATAGCTCAGTTGGTAAAGAATCTGCCTACAATGCAGGAGACCCCAGTTTAATTCCTGGGTTTTCCCTGGTAGCTCAGATGGTAAGAGTCCACCTGCAGTGTGGGAGACCTGGGTTCAATCCCTGGGTTGGGAAGATTCCCTGGAGAAAGGAAAGGCTACCCACTCCAGTATTCTGGCCTGGAGAATTCCAAGGACTGTATAGTCCATGGGGTTGCGAAGAGTTAGACACAACTGAATGGCTTTCACTTTCAATTATGAGCAGAGATTCCAAATCATGACACTGTTAGCTGATCCTGCAACTTCATTGCTAACAGAAATCACAAATATTTCCTATCATAGCATAGATAGTGTCATAAAATACCGATCATGACTTCAGAATAATGGAGATTCTCAAACCCACCACTGGGTAATGTTACAACTACAGCACATTATAATCAGAGTGTCACTAGGTGTTCTTATTTTATGCATTTGAAAGCAATATTCTGGATTTCTCTGGTGGTAGAGTGGATAAGAATCTGCCTGCCAATAAAGGGGACACAGGTTCGATCCCTGGCCCAGGAAGATTCCACATGCTGCGGAGCTACTAAGCCCATGTTCCCCAACTACTGAGCCTGCAAGCTCTAGGGTCCATAAGCCACAAGTACTGAGCCCTCGTGCTGCAAGTACTGAAGCCTGTGTGCCTACAGTCCTTGCTCTGCAACACGAAAAACTACCACAATGAGAAGCCCACACACTGCAACTAGAAAGTAGCTCCCGCTCTTCACAACTAGAGAAGAAAGCCGGCAGGCAGCCACGAAGACACAGTGCAACCAAAAAAATATGTAAAAAAAATTTTTTTTAAGTAATATTCTGAAAAAGTATCCATAAGCTCCACCCAGGACCAGCAGTGCAACTCCCCAAACTGAGGCCCAGAAAACTTGCCTAAGGTCACCAGCTGATGGCCTGGGTTTCAAGACTCTCTCCCCAGGGGACTCCTCAGGTCTGCACAGCAGGGCTGAGGCCTCGGGGTAGCTTGGGGTCCTCTCCAGTAAAGGGAACCCCCTAAGCACTCTTATTAGTCCTTTATTTGTTCTGTGGCTGCAAATGCTGGGTGGGCAGTCACCCACAGTTGGGACCCATCACCCAACTTGCCATGCTCACTCGTGGGCTCTAGGATGGTGATCTGGGCAAGAAGGGCCCCAGTTCAACCAGCCTGCAGCTCTGATGAGTAAATGTCAGCCTGTGTGTGGGGGCTGGGTCCAGCCCAGGGCTCAGGCACCAGCTGGAAGGATGGGAAGGGAAAAGTCCTCATGGAGGGGCAAACCCCAGATGGGATCTGCCCCAGCCCCCCAGCCCCACTCAGGATTAGACCTGCCCATTCTCTGTCACCCTCCTGCTGGTAAACTCTCAGGGCTGAGATGGGACAGAGGGGGCCCGCATCTCTGCCACACCCCTTCCCCCACCAGCAGCCCCTGGCCTGCAAAGAGGTTGATCTTTGGCCCTTGAGTGACACCCTTCTCACCTTGGCCCTGAGTTTGATTCCTGCTCTGCTATGCCCAAGTGTGGGGCTCTAGCAGCTGAAGGCTGCCCTTGCCTGAGCTTCACTTTACCAACCTGTGACACAGGGACAGTAAACCCTGCTTCTTTTGTGGGAGGAGGCATTTGAAAAGGGCCTTGAAGGAAAGGAAATAGTTTTGATAGACAGAGCCTGGGGGAGGAAGGCAGGAACTCCGGATAGAATACAGCTGAGCACATAGGCAGGGGAGTCTCAGTGGCCAAGGAAATCTGCTGAAGTCTGCTTTTTTCCTGCATTATCTAAATGAAAAAGACTTCATCTGGTAAATGGGTAAGCAATTGTGGCCCACTCATGCAATAAACTCTACTCAGCAATAAAAAGGAATGAATTACTGATGCATTCAACGGCAAGGAGGCACCTCCAATTAGACTGACTGCATTGAGAAAAGCCAGACTTAAAAGGCTA
>SJYC01138154.1:0-99294 GCA_006408675.1 Madoqua kirkii | reverse complement strand
AATAATAGTATAATAAAATCTGTGTATTTACTACCGTCAAGAAAAAAAATACAACCCATATAGCTGAATCCTGTGCACCACTGGCCTGTCCCCAGCCCTGGAGAGACTCTTTAAGGCACCTCGTTGTAACTGTCTTTGATGAGGGTGGTCAGGGGACACTTCTGTGTCCTCAGCTGACTCTCCATCTCAGCAGCAGTCACACATGTGGCCACTCCCTTTTTCTGGAAGTGCTTCCCAGGTATACCCTCCTCTAGTTTTCCTTCTCCCCTCTCTATTCCTTCCCCCTCCCCTCCCATCACCCCCTATCTGATTCCTTTTACAGGCTTCTTGGGGGGCCCTCATGCCCTAGTCCCCCTGGATATTCTCTCTGTAGGTCACAGGTGCCTAATTGGGAACCACTGGTCCTGTGAAGAGAATTCAGGGGGTCCATGTACTTGAGTGAAAGAATAATTACACTTTTCTTTTTTGTTCACTAACCTGTAATAAAAATTTGTCATTTCCTTCAATTACGAGCCCAAGTCCCAAATCATAACACTGTTAGCTGATCCTATAACTGGGCTTCCCCATAGCTCAGTTGGTAAAGAATCTGCCTACAATGCAGGAGACCCCAGTTCAATTCCTGGGTTTTCCCTGGTAGCTCAGATGGTAAGAGTCCACCTGCAGTGTGGGAGACCTGGGTTCAATCCCTGGGTTGGGAAGATTCCCTGGAGAAAGGAAAGGCTACCCACTCCAGTATTCTGGCCTGGAGAATTCCAAGGACTGTATAGTCCATGGGGTTGCGAAGAGTTAGACACAACTGAATGGCTTTCACTTTCAATTATGAGCAGAGATTCCAAATCATGACACTGTTAGCTGATCCTGCAACTTCATTGCTAACAGAAATCACAAATATTTCCTATCATAGCATAGATAGTGTCATAAAATACCGATCATGACTTCAGAATAATGGAGATTCTCAAACCCACCACTGGGTAATGTTACAACTACAGCACATTATAATCAGAGTGTCACTAGGTGTTCTTATTTTATGCATTTGAAAGCAATATTCTGGATTTCTCTGGTGGTAGAGTGGATAAGAATCTGCCTGCCAATAAAGGGGACACAGGTTCGATCCCTGGCCCAGGAAGATTCCACATGCTGCGGAGCTACTAAGCCCATGTTCCCCAACTACTGAGCCTGCAAGCTCTAGGGTCCATAAGCCACAAGTACTGAGCCCTCGTGCTGCAAGTACTGAAGCCTGTGTGCCTACAGTCCTTGCTCTGCAACACGAAAAACTACCACAATGAGAAGCCCACACACTGCAACTAGAAAGTAGCTCCCGCTCTTCACAACTAGAGAAGAAAGCCGGCAGGCAGCCACGAAGACACAGTGCAACCAAAAAAATATGTAAAAAAAAATTTTTTTAAGTAATATTCTGAAAAAGTATCCATAAGCTCCACCCAGGACCAGCAGTGCAACTCCCCAAACTGAGGCCCAGAAAACTTGCCTAAGGTCACCAGCTGATGGCCTGGGTTTCAAGACTCTCTCCCCAGGGGACTCCTCAGGTCTGCACAGCAGGGCTGAGGCCTCGGGGTAGCTTGGGGTCCTCTCCAGTAAAGGGAACCCCCTAAGCACTCTTATTAGTCCTTTATTTGTTCTGTGGCTGCAAATGCTGGGTGGGCAGTCACCCACAGTTGGGACCCATCACCCAACTTGCCATGCTCACTCGTGGGCTCTAGGATGGTGATCTGGGCAAGAAGGGCCCAGTTCAACCAGCCTGCAGCTCTGATGAGTAAATGTCAGCCTGTGTGTGGGGGCTGGGTCCAGCCCAGGGCTCAGGCACCAGCTGGAAGGATGGGAAGGGAAAAGTCCTCATGGAGGGGCAAACCCCAGATGGGATCTGCCCCAGCCCCCCAGCCCCACTCAGGATTAGACCTGCCCATTCTCTGTCACCCTCCTGCTGGTAAACTCTCAGGGCTGAGATGGGACAGAGGGGGCCCGCATCTCTGCCACACCCCTTCCCCCACCAGCAGCCCCTGGCCTGCAAAGAGGTTGATCTTTGGCCCTTGAGTGACACCCTTCTCACCTTGGCCCTGAGTTTGATTCCTGCTCTGCTATGCCCAAGTGTGGGGCTCTAGCAGCTGAAGGCTGCCCTTGCCTGAGCTTCACTTTACCAACCTGTGACACAGGGACAGTAAACCCTGCTTCTTTTGTGGGAGGAGGCATTTGAAAAGGGCCTTGAAGGAAAGGAAATAGTTTTGATAGACAGAGCCTGGGGGAGGAAGGCAGGAACTCCGGATAGAATACAGCTGAGCACATAGGCAGGGGAGTCTCAGTGGCCAAGGAAATCTGCTGAAGTCTGCTTTTTTCCTGCATTATCTAAATGAAAAAGACTTCATCTGGTAAATGGATAAGCAATTGTGGCCCACTCATGCAATAAACTCTACTCAGCAATAAAAAGGAATGAATTACTGATGCATTCAACGGCAAGGAGGCACCTCCAATTAGACTGACTGCATTGAGAAAAGCCAGACTTAAAAGGCTACAAACTGCAGGATTCCATTCATATGACTTTCTGGAACAGTCAGAATCACTTGTTGCTAGAGGCTGAGGCCCAGGGGTGGGGATTCACAGCAAAGGGACACAGGGGAACTTTTGGGGGTGGGGAATGTTGGTAATATTTTGTATGGTGTGACAGTGGTTACATGACGATATACATTTGTCAGACTCATAGAGCCGTACATTAAAAGGGTGAATTTCACTGTATGTGGACTGTATCTCAATATAAGCAAATCTACCAACACAAGGTTCTATAAAATGTCCCATATAGAACATGTGCTATAATATGTGTTATATATAAATATGGGCTTCCCTGGTGGCTCAGATGGTAAAGAATCTGCCTGTAATGCAGGAGACCTGGGTTCAACCCTTAGGTTGGAAAGATTCCCTGAAGAAGGGCAGGGAGTGGGCAACCCACTCCAATATGCTTGACTGCAGAATCTCATGGACAGAGGAGCCTGGCAAGATACAGTCCATGGGAAACATATATTATAAATGTGTTTCCTCAAACTAATCCCTCACCTTCTGAATTTCATTTATGTAGTCAAAAAATTATTTCTTGAGTACCTATTATATGCTAGATCCTGTTTTAGGTACTCAGGAATAAGGAATGACCAAAACTGGCAAGCTTCTGATTCCAGGACACTTCCTTTGACTATATCAATTAAATTCCAATAGTGATGAGTGCTACAAAGAAAATAAGACAGGGTAGTGAGTGGGGTCAGGGGCATGTTTAGCCACAATGGCAGGGAAATGCTCAGGAGAGGGGGCCATCTGAGCTGAGCCGACGTGAAGAAGTCAGCTGTGGGAAAGCCAGGAGGAAGGGAATTCCAGGAGGGAGTGGCAGTGAGAGGCGTTAAGGAGGGATGTGTCTGGTGTGTCAGAGAACCCATAAGATCAATAACAACGATATGTCCTGCCTGTCTCTTTCGTAAAAATGGTTCACATTGGGAAAAGCATTTTGTCAACTACAGATAAAAGCCACGGCAGAAAGAAAGAGTAGTGTCTTATATATGGTGAGCCTGGGTTTGAATCACAGCTCTTGAGCTTAATGGCTCTGTGACCTTGGGCTATGTGACCTCTCCCTCTTTGGGCCACTTCTCTAGAATGCAGATCATTGTGGCTCCTATCTCCAGGTAGGCAAGATTCCAGGCATGATCCATTTAAAAGGCCTAGAGCATGATTATGGAATTGACACATGAACAGTTCTGGAGTGTCTGTAAGTCTGTAGCAAGGGTTACCAGGCAGCTGTTGAAAAGAGCGAGGTCGACCTTCATCAGGAGTAGACGTGAAAAGATGTCCCAGATACACTCTTGAGAGAAAAGAGCAAGATACAGAACATTACCTACAGTGTGGACCCATTTGTGTGTAAGAAATCCCAGATGATGTGTTTCCATGTGTAGTCAGATAAAGGTCTAGGAGACCCAAGCTAGTAACCGTGGTGCTTTGCTTCAGGGCAGGCGATCAGTGTGGTGATGGTAATGTTCTGTTTTTGTTTTTTATATTCTTTGTCTCTAAATTGTTTCTACTCTAAAAAAACAGAATGAGATTGTATACAGGCATGCTTCATTTTATCACGCTTCACAGATATTGCCTTTTTTCTTTTTTCTTTTTTTAACAAATTGAAAGTTTGTGGCAATTCTGTGCCAAGCAAGTTTGTTGGTTCCATTTTGCAAACAGCATTAACTAACTTCATGCCCCTGTGTCATATTTTGGTAATTCTCACAGTGTTTCTTTTTCATTACTATTATATTTTTATAATGATCTGTGATCAGGCATCATTGATGTAATTACTATGAAAGATTATGACCTGCTGAAGGCTCAGATGATGGTTAGCATTTTTCAGCAATGAAGTATATTTTAATTAAGGCCTGTATTTTTTAAAAAAAGACATAATGCTATTGTACACTTAATGAACTATAATATAGTGTAAAAATAACTTTTGCAATGCACTGGGAAACTAAAGAATTCATGATTCTCTTTATTGCAATATTCACTTTATTTTCGGCAGTTTGGAACCAAACTTTCAATATTTTCAAGGTCTGCCTGTACAGATATAATTACTATAATACTGAAAAGCCAGTATGTCAGCCAGGCATTCTTAACAGCTATTCCTGGATCCCTGAGGGATCTCTGAATAGAATTCAGGGAATCTGTGGACTTGGATGGGAAATAGTTTTGTTCAGTTTGTTTTTTTGTTTTGCTACTCTCTAACTGAAAGGAGCTTTTCCTACAGTGATGAATGTAGGCCACAAATTATTGCAGCGGTGGTAGCGCGCGTGACGGTCACCAGCAGACATCACAGATAATCCCGTGTCTCACTCCAGTGGTTGTGGACATTCATGACATACTGTTTTACTTATTACAACTTCAAAATGATGGAAGGGGGACTTCCTAGCAGTCCAAAGGTTAAGAATCCATCTTCCAAGACAGGGGTTGTGGATTCAGTCCCTGGTCAGGGAACTAAGATCCCACATGTCATGGGGCAACTAAGCCCGCACAGTGCAACCTCTGAGCTCACGTGCTCTGGAACCACGAATAGAGGAGCCCAAATGCTGCAATGAGGATCCTGCGTGCCGCAAGACGCAACACAGCCAAAAAAAAAAAAAGACAGCAAGTACTAGATCCACCAGAGGTCTTGTTATTTAACAGACCAATACAGAAGTACTATATGACTGTATCACACATCTGCTCTTTTTTTCTTTTAATTTAGTTGTTAACTGGAGTATAATTGCTTTAGAATGTTGTGCTAATTTCTGCTGTACAACAGCGTAGATCAGCTCTGTGTATACATATACCCCTTCTGTCCTTACTCTCCCTTCCGCCCCTGCATCCCAACCCTTTAGGTCGTCACAGAGCTCCGAGCTGAGCTCCCTGCGCTGTTTCAGCTTCTCACTAGCTGTCTGTTTTACGCATGGTAGTGTGTGCTACGCTCTCCTCACACATCTGTTCTGAAAAATATTTGATATCTGTATCCCAAGGCAATTTATTTCCTTTGTAAATCTATGCATGCACTTTTTTTTTTTTTTTTTTGGCTGCACTATCTTCATCACTGCTTGCGGGCTTTTCTAGTTGCAGTGAGTAGGAGCTACTCTCCAGTTGCGGTGTATGGGCTTCTCATTGCAGTGGCGTCTCTTGTGCAACACAGGCTCTAGCCGCACAGGCTTCAGCAGTTATGGCACAAGGGCTTAGCTGCTCCGAGGCTTGTAGAATCTTCCTGAACCAGGGCTCAAACCCAAGTCCCCTGCATTGGCAGGCGGATTCTTAATACCTGGACAACCAGGGAAATCCTGAAGCATGTAATTATATATGTTTAAAGACATTCTTCTGAGAGAGGCTGTAGATCTTTATCAGATGCCAGAGGGACCCAGGGCGCAGGGAAGGCTGAGACTCTGAAAACCCCTCCCACACACATCTCTGCACGAGTGGACACTCAGTGGGCCACTAACTCTGGGTGCAGGGCCTTTGCTAGCAATTCTTCTGGTGCTTGGAAGGATGTCTGGCAGTTTCTAGGTGTTCCATGAATATTTGTTAAGCTGAATAGATGGATAGATTGGACATCTCCCCTCCTGGAAGAATTAGCTCTGAAATAAACTAACCCATGTAGATCTGTGGTATAGCCACTGGCAAACAGAACAACAGGAAAGGAGAGAAGTGCTTTTATAAAACCATGGGACCCCAGCCTGAGCTGCCTCATGGCTTACCACTTTTCACCTTTGTGCTTCCATTTCGCCATCAGTAGATGCGGTGGTAACAGTACCACTGTGTGCGGTTGGAGTGAAGAGGGAAGATGTGGACCTCCTAGAAAAGGGACCGAGCAAATGTAGGCTCAGACACGCAGAGTCACTTCCCTGAGGTCACCCAACAAGTTGGCGGTTGCTGGATTCATATCCGGTCTGCTGATTTGAGAGGCCAGGAGGTCAGGTCCGGTGAGCAGGAAAGAAACTCTAAGCATATACCAGCAATGAATAGGCTCCTATCCCCTTGCTTCTAGTCTATAACAATACCAGCTCACCATTCCATACCCTGCATCTTTTTTCTTAATGTAATTCAGAGATTGCTCTATGTTCATCCAGAGGAACTTGCCTTGCTGTTTGAAGTGCCCCACTGTTTGCTCCTCTGGTCCCCTATCGCTGGGTCTGCAGGTCATTTCCAGGCTTTTGCCATCACATCAGGGCTGCTGGGAACATCCTGCCCACTTGTCACTAATCCCTCTGCAAGGCTGCTTGGGGATAAATCCCTCAAACCATAGCAGTCGCTTTAAAGGATAACGACACTTGAGATCTGGACGAACTGCTCTGGGCAGAGGGTTGTGTCTATGGTTCTCACACTGCGCTTGCAAGACGGAGGCTGGGGTATGGCCACGGAGCCAGGGTGTTACCTACTCAGATCCTCCAGCACACATCCACATGCCCCCATCTCAGGAGCTTCCAGAGCTTCTCCTGTCAGCTCGCTTCTGACTTTCAGTCTGCCCACAAGCGTCACCTCCTCTGATGGCCACCCCATCAAAGGTAAGCGCACCCCTAGCCCTATTACCCCTGCAATGACCGTGGTTTCCTCACAGCATGTCACATGTCTGAAGTCACTGCAGTCGTTTCCTATTCGCCTGTCTCCCCCCATGGGAATGTCAGCTGCAGGAGCACAGGGGTGCCCTGTTCATGGCTATACCCTCTGTGCCTCAAACAGTGCCTGTAGCTATACCAATTCAGTAACAAATAAGAGGGGCTCAGTAACTATTTGTTAATAAAAAAAACCAAATAGGTCTATTCTATGTAAAGGGCACCAGATTTCCATGGACTATTAGCTTGGGTGTTAGAAGTAAGTTTGGACACTCTGACTCAGCCCCAGCTGCCCCCTGAATCCTTGTGAGAGGCATGGTCAGAGAGTTTGAGAGACCACTAGTTCAAGGGCAGAAGAAAAGGGGAAGCTGGAGGGAGGGGAGAGGAGCATAAGGAGGCTCACAGCAAGGGAGAAAACCAGTTTGGGGCATCTGAAGGAGAAAGTTCCAGAAACCTGGAACAAATGAGTCTTGGGGCTCATTTGTCTGTTGAGCAAACTCATTCAGAAGCATTAGACCCATGCGGGGCACTGAGGGGAGAACAGTGACTAGAGGAGGCTCGTTTCTGCTTCAGAGGTCGTTACCAGGCATTGCCCCGAGGGCCTTATTTGGTCTGTTTAGATCTTGACTTGTCTCATTGCCCCCGTTTCCCGGCCAAGGAAAAGGAGCACAGAGAAGATGAGCCCGTTGCCCAAGTCTCACAGCTTGTGAGTGGCAGAGGCCAGCTCAGTACCAGGCCTTCGGGCTCCCGAGACCACGGCTGTCATCACTTCAGTGAGCTGCTTGTGGCCTCCGGACTCCAAGGCAGCCCCAGTGATCTCCTCCCCTCCCAGTTCTCATGTCCCTGTGTCATCAGACTGGCCAGAGTGAACAGAATACTGGAGACAGGGTGGTGGTGAGCCAGGCGGACGTCATCACATCGTGGCATCATCACATCGTGGCTCGCGCTTTCTCCCTCCTGAATCTCTTGCTCTGGAGGAAGTTGACCACCTTGTCCTGAGGACTCTCAAGCAGCCCTGAGAACCTATCTGGAGAGGAACAGAGGCCTCCCACCATGGGCCAGTACTGCCCTCCCAGCCCTATGGTGGGGCCACCTTAGAGGCTGATCTTCCAGTCCCAGTCGAGCCTTCAGGGGACCACAGCCCCAGCTGACACTCGAGTATAACTGCATAGAAAAAAGACCCAAGTCAGAACTACCTTATCAAGCTTCTCCCAATTCCTGACTCCCAGAAACTGTGAGAGATAATAAATGTTTGTGGGTTCAATTAACTTGCTGAATGAAAGTGTGAAAGTGTTAGTTGTTTGTGTCCGACTCTTAGCGACCCCATGGACTGTAGTCTGCCAGGCTCCTCTGTCCATGGGGTTCTCCAGGCAAGAATACTGGAATGGGTTGCCATTTCCTTCTCCAGGGAATCTTCCCAACCCAGGGATTGAACCTGGATCTCTTGCATTGCGGGCAGATTCTTTACCGAGCCACCAGGGAAGCCCAGCTTGCTGAATGCCTTAGGCTGACTTGTTCTAGATAAGTACTGTCCTGCTTTCGCAGAGGTCACAGAGGTCAGACACTCTTGCTCACAGAAGGCTCACCCCTCTTACCTGGCAGATCGAATCCCACTCTGTCACCTTCAGGCTACAGTTTCCCAATGGAACTAACTAGTTTCATTTTCCCAATGGAACTAACTTTGTATCTGTGGACTTGACGGCCAAGGTTGGCCCCTCCCCTGCCCATCTCCAGCCCCTCCCATCCCCTTGGGCCCACACAGGCCCTGACCCTTGGGCTCAAGGCAGAGGGGATTTGTCTTGTTTTTTTTTCAAGCAGCCAGGCCCAGCCTTCCTCCCTGTTTTCCTCCCTGCAAAAGATTCTGTTGATTTCCTTCTGGGTCAGGGCTCAGCGGAGTGAGTGGGCAGGGAGCCAGGGCTGGAGAATGTCTTGCACCAACAGCCTGTAGAGGAGGGATGCTCTTTTCAGCTCTTAGCTTAAGTTGCGATTCCTGATTCCCGGCACAGGCCTGGCTCCGCTCAGCTTCCAGCTGCAGCGTTGAGTCTAGCGGGCCTGGCACATGGCACTGCTTTGCTGTGTCCTTTCTGGACCAGTGACTGAGCTTCTCTGAGCCTCAGTGGCCTCATCAGAAAATAGGGCTGACTCCTCCTTGCAGAGGGACTGGCGTGGGCCTCTCTGCCACCTGGATGTGGGTGCTTCTCATTAGCTGGGACAGGGCAGCAAGGGCCTTGGCCTCAGCTGTCCCTTTATGGTTGTCTGTGTTCAAACCTTGATCTTGGGAGGACTGTCAACAGTGAGGCCCAGCAGATGAGTCCTTCTTACTCTCCCAAGTGTAGGAGCGGGAGTTTAAATAACAGGGTGACGTTTCCTGCAGTTGCTTACCTCCCCACCACTTGGGCATCAGCCCTTACCCGGAGTGGGATGGTGTGTCCATTTTGCTTGGCAAATGTCTACTTAGTGCTTATTATGTGCTGGACACTGTTCTAGCCACTATGTGTGTTAAATCCCTGTTGCTACCCTCTGTGGTAGGTGATCCTATCAACCTATTTTACAGATGAGGCACAGAGAGGTTAAACAACTTGTTCAAGGACAAACAGCTCACCAGGGGCAAGTCCAGGCTCTCTGGGACTGATTCTCTTAGGCTACACTTCAAAGCTGGCGTGACTGAAGTGACCACGTGACCACCGCCCCTGCTCCCCCTGGGGGAAGGGAGTCAAGTGCGCTCTAGATGGAGGGAAGCCATGCTGGAGTATCTCCCCCAGGTAGCACCAGGCTTTCCTGTCTGAGGAACTCTAGTGGGTAACTCTGCCCTTGTCTGGTCCTCTGCAGGCTGGAGGGAAAGAGCGATTATTCCCCACTTGACAAATGAGTTTAATCCAAGACCCAGAGAGGCCAAGCGTTACCCACGGCTGAAGGCTGACTTGTTCTAGATAAGTACTGTCCTGCTTTCGCAGAGGTCACAGAGGTCAGAACTCTTGCTCACAGAAGGCTCACCCCTCTTACCTGGCAGATCGAATCCCACTCTGTCACCTTCAGGCTACAGTTTCCCAATGGAACTAACTAGTTTCATTTTCCCAATGGAACTAACTTTGTATCTGTGGACTTGACGGCCAAGGTTGGCCCCTCCCCTGCCCATCTCCAGCCCCTCCCATCCCCTTGGGCCCACACAGGCCCTGACCCTTGGGCTCAAGGCAGAGGGGATTTGTCTTGTTTTTTTTTCAAGCAGCCAGGCCCAGCCTTCCTCCCTGTTTTCCTCCCTGCAAAAGATTCTGTTGATTTCCTTCTGGGTCAGGGCTCAGCGGAGTGAGTGGGCAGGGAGCCAGGGCTGGAGAATGTCTTGCACCAACAGCCTGTAGAGGAGGGATGCTCTTTTCAGCTCTTAGCTTAAGTTGCGATTCCTGATTCCCGGCACAGGCCTGGCTCCGCTCAGCTTCCAGCTGCAGCGTTGAGTCTAGCGGGCCTGGCACATGGCACTGCTTTGCTGTGTCCTTTCTGGACCAGTGACTGAGCTTCTCTGAGCCTCAATGGCCTCATCAGAAAATAGGGCTGACTCCTCCTTGCAGAGGGACTGGCGTGGGCCTCTCTGCCACCTGGATGTGGGTGCTTCTCATTAGCTGGGACAGGGCAGCAAGGGCCTTGGCCTCAGCTGTCCCTTTATGGTTGTCTGTGTTCAAACCTTGATCTTGGGAGGACTGTCAACAGTGAGGCCCAGCAGATGAGTCCTTCTTACTCTCCCAAGTGTAGGAGCGGGAGTTTAAATAACAGGGTGACGTTTCCTGCAGTTGCTTACCTCCCCACCACTTGGGCATCAGCCCTTACCCGGAGTGGGATGGTGTGTCCATTTTGCTTGGCAAATGTCTACTTAGTGCTTATTATGTGCTGGACACTGTTCTAGCCACTATGTGTGTTAAATCCCTGTTGCTACCCTCTGTGGTAGGTGATCCTATCAACCTATTTTACAGATGAGGCACAGAGAGGTTAAACAACTTGTTCAGGACAAACAGCTCACCAGGGGCAAGTCCAGGCTCTCTGGGACTGATTCTCTTAGGCTACACTTCAAAGCTGGCGTGACTGAAGTGACCACGTGACCACCGCCCCTGCTCCCCCTGGGGGAAGGGAGTCAAGTGCGCTCTAGATGGAGGGAAGCCATGCTGGAGTATCTCCCCCAGGTAGCACCAGGCTTTCCTGTCTGAGGAACTCTAGTGGGTAACTCTGCCCTTGTCTGGTCCTCTGCAGGCTGGAGGGAAAGAGCGATTATTCCCCACTTGACAAATGAGTTTAATCCAAGACCCAGAGAGGCCAAGCGTTACCCACGGCTGGTAAGTAAGGAACTGAATCCAATGGCTAAGCTCTTTCTGCTCACTCGTCACTGGTGGGCGAGGCTGACCCTGAAGACAGGGTGACAGGGATAGGACCAAGGTCAGGCAGGGAGGAGAGGAACAGGTCCAGATGTCCAGAACCACTGCCCATCACTGAGGGTGGGACAGAAAAGTGGCCAACTCAGTTTCCAGCACCCTAGAGCCTCAAGAGCAGGGTAAGATCTGGGGAGGCTGGTCTCATCTGGGCCACATTCTCCTAACTCTGCATTCCAGCCACTGTGAACATTTTTCACTTCCTTGAAATCCCTTTGCTCTGTTCTGTCTCAAGGCCTTTGCACTTGCTGGTCCCTGTGCTTGAAATGTTTTTCCCTTCTTTTCCTTGCCTAAGAACTCCTTATCTACTCTTTAAATCTCAGCTCTGTTCTTCCTGGAGCCATTCCTCCATCGAGGTTGGGCCCCTTATTATTTATTCCTAGAACAAGTGAGCCCCTTCTTCACAGCATGTATTAATATCATGATTGATCAATACACATAAGAAACTACCAGGTTAGTGTCTTTGCCGCTGCTCCTGGAGGTGAAAGACCAAGTCTTCCTTGCCTACTGTTGAATTTTCATCATCTGCACAGTGACTAGCATGTAAGCTCACGATAAACATCAATGGCTGCTGCTGCTGCTTAGTCCCTCGGTCGTGTCTGACTCTTTGCGACTCCATGGACTGTAGCCTGTCAGGCTCCTCTGTCCATGGGATGCTCCGGGCAAGAATACTGGAGTGGGATTGCCATGCCCTCCTCCAGAGGATCTTCCCAACCCAGGCGTCCCGCACTGAACGAGGATTCTTGACTGTCTGAACCACCAGGGAAGCCCTAACAAGAATGGAGGGGGTGATTAAGCACATGGAGGAATGAACACTCCACCTGGCAAATTAAGTTCAGAACTGTGTGCACATGTGTGTGCACACAATTCCAGAGTTTCCTAGCTGTAAGGACACACGGCTTTCTCATGAGTTTCCTGACATGCTATGTGTCCTCTCAACCACTAGGGAGGAGAAGCAAAGTTGTCCCTGACAATGACCCCGGGGTGAATGTAGTCAAGTCACTCCCCCCGCCCAGGGGAGTGTACCCATCTGTAAAATGGGCAGCAGGGAGAGACTGTCTGTGTAGTGATTAAGAGTGTGAAGTCTGGAACCAGCTTGCCTGGGTTCAAGCCCACCTCCCTCGTCTCCCAGATGTATAAACTCTTTGGGCCTCAGTTTCCCCACAATAAGTGGAGATCCTAACAGTCCTCACCTTTCAGGATGTCGTGAGGTTTAATGAGTCATGTTTGTAAAACACGTGTACTAGTGCCTGGCACAGAGACAGTCCAGTGTGTGGAGTCGCTACAACAATGCAGTGGCTCCAGAAGATGGAAGAAGCCAGAGCAGAATTTCCGATTTCCCAACAGGCAGATGTGGTGCCAGACACACTCCCAGACCTCAGCAGGCACTGGTTACTTGGGCCTCACAGCAAACTCAGGCACGTGCTTACCACGTCCCCAGCTCACAGAGGGAAAAACTGAGACTCAGGCTTTTCCCATATTTGCAGAGCTATAAATCTCACAGACACAAGGTTGGACGAACAAAGGCAAACTGTAGAAAGAGATGAACAGTATGACCACTATACAGGATGTGGGAGGGACCTGGAATAAGAGGTCAGCAATATAGAATGCACAGTAGCTATCTCTGGTGGCGGAGGGAGGCAGGAGCAGAGCAGGGGCTTAAAGGGATTGGTAAAATTTTGTTACTTAGGCTGGGTTTTAGGGACAAGAAATTTCATCTGACCTTCCTCTCTACCTTTTCATCCATCTGAAACATTTCAGTAACCATTTAAAACGCACAGAATGAGCAGCAGGAAATAACCAGGGGAGAGTGATGACAATGATTTTTTTTCCCTTCTGCGTCTTCACACAATTCCATATTTCTCAGTTTTTGCACTCTGAAAATTAGTCAAAAGCTGAGGAAAACAACTAGGGCTGTTGGCAAGAGGCAGAGCTGGGATTGGACCCCAGGTCAGCGTGACTCTGGAGGAAGAGGCCCCAGCCCCTCATCTGCAGCCTCTCTCCAGCTCATCTCTTTGCCTGGGGGGCCCACTTACAGCTTTTGCAGAGCTTTCCTTTGGGGGTTCCCCTCAGCTACCTGGGAATCACCTTCCTTCCTTCTGCCTCTTTTAGCAGACCGAGTGCTGGATTGGAGTCAGGAGCGAAGGGCCCCAAGTCTCCGCCATCCTAAGCTTCTGAGGCTCTGTTTCTCTGTCCCAGGGACGTAGTTTTACTTTCAGCCTCAAGCCCCAGTCATCTCCTCACCTGCCTGCCTACCCCACCAGGTCTCTATATGCTTTACTTCATTTTGTCCTCACCTGAGGTGCTTGGCTTCACGCCCTACCACTTTAAAGAAGAGGAAACCGAGGCCCAGGGAAAAGAAAAAGGGACTTTCCCAAGATCAACAGGCAGGATGCATAAAAGTTGGCGTTCCTATGCTGGTTCCAAGATGGATTCCTTTCCTGGGCCTAGCATCCTCAGTATGTTTTCCTTTCTTTCTTCCTTCTTTTCTTTTTTTAAAAGATTAAAGAAAAATGTGGACCATTTTAAAGTCTTTATTGAATTTGTTGCAATATAGTTTCTGTTTTATGTCGTGGTGTTTTGGCAGCAAGGCATGTGGGATCTTAGCTGAAAGGCGAAGTCTTAACCAGCAGACTGCCGGGGAAGTTCCCCCAGTGTGTTTACAACAGCTGGCTTTCCTGGGCTCTGTCAGACACTGTTTTCAGCCCTGCACGTATATTAATTCATTTAATCTCCACAACAACCTGCAAAGTGGCTTCTACTATTGTCCCTGTTTCACAGACAAGAAAATTGAGGCACAAACTGGCAAAGTGGAACACACAGCAGCAGCGGAGATGAGATTCAGATTGAGTCAGTGGGACCCCAAGGCTCATGCTCGGTTTCTGTCGGATTCACCCTAGTACAAGGAGGGAGGTTGTAACAGTGAGGAAGCCTAGATGGAGGTTTGGAGTCCGCTCAGTTCTCAACGGCTGTCCTTGAAGACTGAGGTGCTATGTGAATCTTCTCTGGCAGAAGTTCTCCCTGGCTGAGGGCCTCCTGGGCGAAGGGGAAAAACTAGCCCCTGTGAGTTTCCCCTCTGGCGGCCAGGGGCCTCTGCTGTCCAGGCCCCAGCTGAGTACCCAGGGACCAGGACACAGTGGATGGGTCTTGTCGATTAGCCAGGAGCTGGTCTAAGTGCTGAGAGTGTGGCTTCTGGCATTAGACAGTCTAAGTGTGAATGTGACCCACCTTTCCTTGTCATGGGACCTTGGGCAAGTCACCTCACCTCTTGGTGCCTCAGTGTTTTCATCTGTGAATGGGCAAGCAATCTTCCTTTACAGACTCATTGTGAGAATTCAATGCAATCATTCTCACAAGGCACAAAGGACAGTGTCTGGCACACAGGAAGGGCTTCATAAATGCCAGCCATAGCTCCTGGTCTGATTCTTTATCATACCCTCTCGCTGGGAGGCAGTATTTTAAATTCCACTTTGCAGAGGCACTACTTGAGGCAGGTGACTTCCCCAGGGCCCACAGCTGGTCAGCAAGCCCCCTGGGACATGGTCCCCGATTTAGGCTCCATTCCAGGCATTTCAGAGCCAACTCCAAGGCTAAGCAAACACTCAGAGGCCAGAGTCTAGGCAGAGGTGCAGGCTTAAGAGCAGACCTGGGGCCTGTTTTCTCACATTTCCCCTTCAAAGAGCAAAGGGGAGAGAGGATCTGTGCATCTTCCAGCCCAGACTGAGCTCCGGGGACCGGGAGGAAAGAGCCAGAAGTATAGGGCTGGCCGATTCCTCTGGGGAATCCCCATGAGGGGCCACACTGCCGCTGCTCCGTGGTCACCCCTAGGCCCAGGCATCTGTGCCAGCTGTTTCTAGGCTCCTTTCTTGGAAAAGGGAGAAGCATTCTTCCAAGAAGCAGATGCTGTTCTCCCCACCCCTTTCCCCAGCCCCGAACTGTCTAGAGGAGCCAGCAGCGAGGTTAGGAAATCAAACCCCAAGACATTTTGTTCGGCAACTGAGATCCATTTCTTGTTTGGATAACCAAAGGCCGAAAATGCCAAGAATTTACGGGCAGTCTGAGGAGGCCGGGGCAGTTGGGAGTCCTGGCCAGTTTGGGAGGATCTTGGGCTGGGCCAGGACCCCACGCTGTGCTCCCGCTGGACGCGCTTCTGACCCACATCCAGCTAGGCAAGGCCTTGCGACCACTGGGCTGAGGGGCTGAGTTATTCTGAGGTTTGACGTCAGGGTCCTAGAGAGAACAGCAGAGGCTGGGGGGCTCCTGTCCAGCCCTTGACCCTTCCCTCCTTGGCTTTGGGCACAGAAAGGGAAGAGAAGGAGGCCCCAGCTAAGCCTCGCTGGGAGTGAGGTGCAGGCCATAGTGCCGGTAAGTCCTCCAGTGTGGATGGAGCATGCAGACACCCTGGGAGGTAAAGGCAGGAGAGATGGATGGCATAGGAGTGGGCGGACCAGGGCGAGCCTGAGTGCAAGGCAGGGAGAAAGCTAGGTAGACACCAGCCAGACGAGAGAGAGAATGAAAGCGACAGACACCCGCAGACTTAAAGAAGGTGAATCAGGCCGCCGTGAGAGCCACAGGACAAGAGACAGAGAGACACAGAAATAGAGAGAGAGAGGCAGACATGCGCAGGAAGACAAGCAGCGAGGGCTAGCTGTTCTTGGTACAGACGAGAAAGTAGCGGGCTCCCAGGCTTGGGGCTCAGAGTCTGCCCCTCTCCTGGGACCCTGGAGACCCAGCGGAAGCTCTGATGCCCTCAGGTGCTGAAGGTGGGACGGGAGTCTGGGGACTTGTGTTTCCTCCGGCTTCTCATGCGAGGACGAGGGCTAAGATTGGCACTTCCTGATTGAGAGGCCCGGGGTGTGGGGGATGACAGGACAACAGTGGGTCTTCATTAAGCACCTGCTCTGGGTGGATGCTTTCCAGGCTCTGCCTCTCTTAACCCCACATCAAATGTCAGGAGTATTTCACTCTCTTGTCTCACACACACAGCAAGTATTCCTGAGTCTGCGGTGGATTCAGGAGCCAGCACTAACCACTGGAATGCACAGCCCAGCAAGGGATGCCTGCTCTCCAGCTGGCTCTGTCCCCCGCCCCCCGTTCCCCTCAACATTCCTGCTGCAGCTCTGCACCCAGATGAAGGAGTGGAGCAGGGCCAAGAGCTGATGAGCAGCCCACCGAGCTGACGGCTCCAGACATGAGTCACTGGGCCAGAGGCTTGGGGGGGGCGGGGAGGAGACCAGTGGGAGGAAGGGAAGGGGAGCGGTGTGTGGAGGAGAGTGAGGAAGGGCAGAGGGAGCAGGGATGGGGCACCCCCATGCACCTTGAGCACAGGCGGAATAGCTGGAAGAAGAGAGTGTGTATTAGGGAATTCGGGATTCTGGAAGGGAGCACCCCATTGTCTCAGATCTGGCCTCCCCCACTCCTTCACACCCTCCAGAGTTGTAGGACGAACCCAGACTTTGGAGAAGTGGCTTTGGTTCTCCCTGCTGTGCATTCTGGCAAGTTCCTTCCCCTCTCTGGCCTCTCAGTTTGCTCATCTGTACACTGGACTGGGAACGGGGAGAGGGGCTGTGAGCATGAGGGAGGGAGGCTCTTCTCTGCAACTTCCCAGCTGAATGAACTTGCTGAGAGCTCGGTCTGGGAGGCCAGTCTTCCCCAGTCATCCCCGATGGCAGTGGTGATGAGACTATTTTAAAACTCTTTTTTTTTTCTCTTTTGAGAGATTGTAGCAGAAGCCAAAAAGAGGCCCTCAAGTTTCAAAGACTCTGAGATAAGCCCAGACCAAGAGAATTAGTGAGAGAAGAGCCAGAGGAAGGCCATGGTCACAGAAGGTAGCGAGTATTCCTGACTGGAGGGAGAGAGATGACTGTCCAGGTGCCTCATACCCTTGAGCCAGGGGCCCCTGGGGAAGGAAGGACTCAAGAATTTCAGGATTTGCGTTTCTTTCTGGGGAGAGTTCCTCATGGAAACAGCCGACATTGAGAATTTACTGTATGACAGGCACTGGGCCAAGGACTTCATATGCATTATTTCATTAAACCTTCTTAGAGGTAGGTAATGTTGTCACTGTATTTTATCAGTGAGGAAATGGAGATTCAGAGAGGTGAAGTGACTTGCCATAAGTTACATGGTCAGAAAAGGGCAGAATGAATCTCGAATTCAAAAAGTTGGGCTCCAGAGTTGGGGCCCTCACCTTCCAGGCTGTGCTGCTCCCTAAAGAGGTGATGGGACCCAGAGAAAAGTGACTGCTGATAGGTTCTGACCTTGGGGCAGGCTCCACTGGCACAGGGTGACCTGGCAGTAACCCAAAGGCCAAAGGGCCTGAAGGGAACACTCAACCCAAGCATACTCAGGAGATGGCAGGACAAACCTCTGCTTGGACCCCAACAGAGATTGGGTAAGGCTGGGAACTGCAGAGAACACCAGCATGGAAAAGTGACACTCCCTGCCCCAAGTTACCTGCCACCCTGGATTGACTCGACCAGGACCAGCGGTGCAGAGCTCCTATAGAAATGATGCTGAATCTAGTAATAGCCAGTTGAGCTACTGTATCCTTGCCCAGGGGAGTTACCCATGCAGCCGAGAAGGGTGAGTTAGCAGTCTCCTTGATCCTCGCAGTCAACCCTCTACCATACTGTTATTGTCTCCACTTTGAGGAAAGGAAAACTGAGCCTTGCTCATCCAAGCCACGTGGCAAGTAAGTTCTGGGGCTGAGATGTAAACTCAGATCCACCTGATTCCCACATGGGAACTCTTTAGCCCCACAATGCTCCATGGTGAGCCCTGCCTGGGATTATCAGGCTATGTGGACAGGTATCTGGAGAGGACACTCCACTGCCAGATGAAGAGGTGAGCTGGGTGACCTCCTAACCTGAAACCCACTGGTTTAAATCCATCATCTGGCTCAACCAATGTTATCCAAGCACCAGGCACCCAGGGGAGTTGAAGATGGATGAGAGGGTGAGGCTTGGGGTAGAGAAAGCTGGTGCAAGGTGAGGGCAGTGTCCAGGAGAGGGGTGACAAGAGCCAGGGCAGTGAGGAAGACAGGAGGGTGAGCTGAGAAGCCGAGGGGACAGGATGGATAGCACCTGCTGCCTGGGAGTGGGGTGGGGGTTAAGAACACCCCAGGGCCACAGATCACCTGCTGGCTGGGTGGTACTCCCTTCAGCAGAATAGGTGGGGGGTGGGGAGGGAAGATCTCAGTTTCAGGCAGCTTTGGAGTTGAGAAACTGGGAGCCCTCAGAGGGGAGGTCGGGAGACCCTCAGACGTTGGTTTGGTGTCATCACAGGGATGGGGGGAGATGGTGCTGTGGGAGTGCTGGGGGGGCAGCCCTGGGGGTTGTGCCACAAAGTGTGAGAGGAAACAACAAACAGAGACTCTGCCCTGGGAAACAGCAATTTCAGGAGGAGGGAGGAGCAGGAGTGGCCTGAGAGATGGGAGGACCATTGCGCATTCATCCCTTCAGCAGACATGTATTGAGTGCCTACTATGTGCCAGGCACTGTTCTAGGCCCTGAGAACCCAGTAGCAAACGAATTAGACTTGGCCCCATCTTCTTGAAGCTCACAGACCGAAAGAAATGTTTTTAAGAACAGGTGGTAGTAGAGCTAAGGGAGAAAACCAAAGCTGGGTAAGTGGACCATAAGGAGGGTGGCTATTTTAAATATGGTGGACAGGAAGGGCCTTTCTGAGGAGGTGACGTTTAAGTAGCAGACCTGAGGTGCGTCAGGAGTGAGCCACATACGTGTCTGGGTGAGAGGTGTTGCAGCTAGCAAGGATTTTTGCTCAATAAGAGAATAACTAAAGAGAATGGGAGCCCCAGGAGGATTTTGAGGAGAAACTAATCTAGCTTAGGTTTTAACAGGACCCCTCTGTCTGCCGCATACTGAATGGACTGTGGGGGTCTGGGTGGAAATGGAGCCTAGGACAGCAGTTGTGATGACCATCCAAGTAGGAGACGGAGGTGGCTGGTCCAGGATGGAGGTAGGGAAAGCAGTCAGGGTGGTAGATGAGGACTGGCTGATGGAGACCGTTTCTGGAAGGATGATATTGGTTAGTGATACTAAATTTGCCAAGAGGGCAAGAAAGATGAAGACTGAGCCGTGGCCTTTGGATGTAGGAAATGGGAAGTGGGAGGCTACTTAGGGAAAGGATGGGATGGAGGAGGAAGTAGAGGCAGAGCTTGTAGACTTCTGAGAGCCAGGCCAGAAGTCAGAAGGTATAGGCTGGAGAAGGGTCTTGTTCTCTCTCCTCCTCCTTCTCCCCTTCCTCTTTCTTTCTTTCTTTGACGTGGGAAATGAAATTAAAGACTGAGGGGAAGGAACAGCCTAAAGGGAGGAGGAGTTAGAGACACAAGAGGAATGGTTGGTTTGAGGAGGTTCAGGGACTGCAGGGGATGCGACCCAGAGGTGTGAAAGAGTGACTTTGGTCCATGCAGGAACCCTTCCTCTGAGCCAGAGAAAGGCCCTAGGGACTGGTGGGTACATAGGTGAGTCTGCAAGTGTGGGGTAGGCCCCACGTCTCTTTCAAGTAGGAGATCCATGGTCTGGGGAGAGGATGGGCACCAAGGGAAAATGGAGGCTGAGGAGGAGACGAGGCTTGGCATGACCCTTACAGGACTGGAAACAGCTACCTGAAGGCACACAGATTTCAAGGCAGCACGGAGCCTTCTGGGATCCAGTGTATGAGGTCAAGAGCTCCCTTGAGGGGGGACCTAAGTGTGGGATGGTGGCAGCTGTAAGTGTTGCAAGGCAAGAGGGGCAAGTATGCAGTGACTATGAGAAGATGAATAGGAGAAGATGAATAGGAGGCTGAGGGAATAGATGGTCAGGGCAGGAATGAAACAGGAGTTTAAGTGTGTATTCGAGTATGTGCACAAATCAGCTTGGATAGATAAGTGTAACTTTCTACCTGGGAGATGGTCAACCCAGGGTATGCAGAAGGCCATCCATTAGAAAACAGGAGGAAGCCACCGGAGCTCTAATTTACGTGATTTCATCTTATCTTCTTAAAGTTTTCATTTGTGTCATACCTGGTACATATTATATTAATAAGATGCACAAATACTAAATAAATATGCATGTACCGGGGGAGCGACACAGTGTTTGCTGACCAGGCAAACAGTATGAACAATTTGAACCATGGGATAAAGAGCAGTTGCTCCCCATCTTGAACATCGTAGGATGCTTTCCTTACCCCACCCAGTGCTGAACCTGCTTTGTTCACCTCGGTTTCTTGCCTAGCACCTGGCACACAGTAGGTGCTCAGAATATCTGCTGAAAGAATGAGGACAGGGGATCCTAGAGTGGCCCCAGCATTGGGCCAAAATGGCAATGGGGTCCTCAGCTCCCTCATCTCGGCCACCCCATATCCAGTTCATCAGCAGAGCTCATTAACTTCCCCTTCAGAATATGCCAGAATCTGACTGGCCACACCCCCTCCTGCTGTCCTGTATTGGGTCACGCCTCCACCACTTCTTGCCTGGTCTCTTCCTTGGGCTCCCAGCATCAAATCTGTTCCTTATAGTCTATTCTGTTAAAACTAACTCAGGTGTGTCTCACCTGCTCAAAACCCTGCAGTGGCTCCTGTGAAACTCGGAGGAAGAGCCAAAGTTCTTCCGGTGGCCCTCAAGGCCTGGCCTGCCCTCCCCTCACCTCTTGGATTTTGTCCCTCAGCCCTCTATTGCCCTCCTTCTCTGCTCTAGCCATGCTGCTGTTCCCCAGGTATCCCAACTACGTTCCCACCACACAGCCTTTGCACTTGCTGGTCCCTTGGCTGGAAATAGCCTCCCCCTAGAAACCTTCCCAGGTTGCTCCGTCACTTTGCTTGTTTTCTGGTCTCAAATGTCACCTCCTCTGAGAAATCCTCTCTGATTATCTGACTTCAAATAGCCACCTCTGGTCACTCCTTGCCTTTTTCTTTCTCACTTTGCTTTACCTCCGACAGAGTACATATTGTTCATCCCTTTATTGTTCGTTTCTATACTGGTCCAGACGGGAGTGTACTCTTCTGCTTACTGTTGTATTTGCTGCTCCTAGGACGGGACTGGTCCACAATGGATGAATGAACGGCAGTTGGGGAGTTAGGTTTCCAGTTCTGTCTTCTCCCAGTCTTGTTGTGTGGCCTCAGGCTCATCTCTGCCCCTCTCTGTGCCTCATCATTCCAATATGTACAATTCAGAGAGAAGGGCCCTATTAGCCTGGCCATCTGTGTCCAGGGCAGGGCTCTGGGGTAGATGCTCCACCTGCTGTTCGCTGCCCTCACCCCGCTGCAGACCCAGCCCTTACCTTCTGCAGCCACTGCGTGTTGTTCTCCAGCATTTTTTCCAGCTGTCGCATCCGCTGGCTCTTCCAGTCTCCTAGGTTCAGTGCAGCCGCCGGGGAGTCCCTCTGGAGACTGTTAGAGGCCCTGAAGGCCTCGGGCTCGGGTAGGCAGGGGTCGGGCTCTGGCAGCACGAAGGTGTAGCTGCATTGGCCGTGCTGGACTCGGTGGGCCCGGCGGCGCCCGGCGGCCTCCTGCCCCCTCCGCTGGGCCACAGCTGTAGAGGCCACAACGAGAAGGAGGCCACCCAGCAGCATGGCTGGTGGGGAGGGCATCCAGAGAGGTGGCGATGGGGAGGGGTGTCGAGTCAGAGCCCTGGGGCTGGGCCTGTCCACCACCTATCTCTGTGCTCTGTTTGCACCCGCCGCTGGCCAACAGTGGCCAGGCTTGCCGGCACAGCCGCCGCAGCTGCAAAGCCCTGTTTGGCCAAGCTCTGTCCAGGCGGCTATTTATAATTGTTCCAAATACCACAGCTGCTCCGCTTCCTCCCACCGCCTCACGCTCCCGCCCCCCAGACACGCCCTCACCTCTACCCTTCCCTCTTTCCCTTCCTGCCTCCTCTTGCGTGTCCACACACTGCTGCTATGTCCCTCCACTGGCTTGCTCTGCCTGCCTCGCCTCTGAGTCCTTTTATGATCCAGTGGAGGCCAGGCCCCCCTGCCAGAGGGGAGGAAGAAAACAAGACACACACACACTCACACTCACACACACACGTACACCAAACCCGCAAGCTGCCCGCTGCAGAAAACCAAAGACAACTGAATTCTCTCGTTCTGTCTCTGTCTTTCCGTGTCTCTCTCTCTCCAACCTCTCCTCGCAAGGCTGAGATCTCAAATTTCAGCCCCCAGCGCCTTCTCCTTCTCCCCCTCCACCTACCCCTTCTGATTTTGTGTTAGCCTTGGAACACAGCGGAGTGACCTTAGACAGAGCAATGGGGAGGAGGGCAGAAGGGTGAGGCTGGGGAGGAGGCAGCCAGTTCAATCTGTTTCTAGAGACAGAGAAAACCCTTGCAAGGCCAGGGAAGTGGGCGCCCCAGCCAGGCTCCCATCCTCCCTTCTCCCTTGGGGCCTGGAGGGGCTCCGGTGCTATGATAGTAAGGAGAGCATGTTCTTGTCTTGAGGCAGATAGTGCTGGGGCTGCCTTTGGCTGGAATGGGCAAGTAGATTTTGGGGAGAAGTGTCTGAGGTACAGCAGTGTCTTGACCAACCCCCAAGTTAGAGGCTGCTGCTGCTGCTAAGTTGCTGTGGGCTCTAAATCCTACTCCCCAACCACTGACCCTGAGACCTTGTGCGGGCAGCTTCACCTCTCTCAACCTCCATGCCCTGAGGCAGAAACCTCATCTCATGCTTGAGGAATGTATATGAGTTCTCAGCATGGGGACAGAGGAATTTTTGATTTACTTGTTTACCTGTTTACTGATTCAAATCCGGGCTCCACCACTCATCAGCTGTGTGAGTTTGGGCAAGTCACTTAACCTCTCTGTGCCTCTGTTTCCTCTTGGTGAACTGAGAAATAGTATTAAAACCATCCACTGCACAGAGCGTGGAAATTATAAGTCAAAGCAGCGCTGGCACCAGGTGAGCACAGAGTAGGTGTTTTGGCTGTTGTCATAGTCACTATGTATCTCCCCTTCCCCAACCTACTGGAATATAAACCCCAAGAGGGCAAAGATTTGCCCTTGGGAGACCTGGTCGCTGGCAGAAGATGCCCAGGAGTTGGATGGGCCCCTCCCCTGTGGGCTGCCTTTCTTTGCTGTTTTCCCAGAGTGGGGGCCTATCCGGCTGTTTGGTATTGTTTTTTTTTTCCCTCTTTGTTTTCCCAAATCCTGACGAAATTTTGAACTGGACTAGCTTGGGACAGCAGCAAACTAGGGGCTCATCCGGGACAAAGAACATGAAACCAGGTGTGTGATTTCCTTTGGCAGGAAAAGGCAAGGCAGCTGGTCCGCTGCCACCAGCATTCACGGAGCCCTGCTCACCCACCTCTGCTTCTGCTGTCTCCACTGTAAATGGGGTCACACCACCGCCGACCTTGCAAGGAAGAAGTGTGCTAATTCAGGTCTCATGCGTTTATCACAGGGCCCTGCACAGATGAGCCCAGGGTAAAGGCAACTGCTATTAGGATTGTGCCGGCTGAGACTCGAGATCATCTCAGTAAGGCCAGCAGTGTCATCCTCCCCATCTTACAGAGGGGAAGACTGCAACCCGGAGAAGAAAGTGACTTGCCCAAAGTCACACAAGACAAGGAATCTAGAAAAATGGTACAGATGAACCTATTTGCAGGGCAGGAATAGAGACACAGATGTAAAGAGTGGACTTACTTATAGACACAACAGCAGAAGGAGACGGTGTAGCAATTGAGAGAGTACGGCTGACATATACACACCCCTGTGTAAGAGAGAGCTAGTGGGAGCTGCCGTATAGCACGGGGAGCTCAGCTCAGGGCTCTATGCTGACCTAGAGGAGTGGGGTAGGGGGTTAGAGGGGAGATTCAAGATGGAGGGAATGTATGTGTACATATAGCTGATTCACTCCATTGGACAGAAGCAACTAACATAATATTGTAAAGCAATTATACCTCAATTCAAAAAACAAAACAACAAAACCCTAAAACAAATGAAAAAACTCTGGAGGGACTTGACTGGGAACTAGGAACTGGCCAGCCACCCTGGCCCCAGGACCCATTCCACTTCCTTTTCACTTACCTGTCAAGGCAGTGCGTGAGGACACCGCTTCTCAGCCTTGGCCTCCTCATCTGAACACTGGAGGGAGAATTAACATTGGAAGATGGGCTTCCTAGGAGGCGCTAGTGGTAAAGAACCCACCTGCCATTGCAGGAGACCCAAGAGATGCGGGTTTGACCCCTGGTCATGAAGATCCCCTGGAGGAGGGCATGGCAACCCACTCCACTATTCTCACCTGGAGAATGACATGGACAGAGGAGCCTGGCGGGCTACAGTCCATAGGGTTGCAAAGAGCTGGACACGACTGAAATGACTTAGCACACATGCATCAAGGTGACAAGGGAAGCTCCTGGCACAGGTAATGCATTTAATTTATTGGTTAAAAGAACAAATGAATATTAACTACCCCTCCCACTTAATTAAGTAGACATGGACCCCATAATTGCACAAACACGGAATGGCGCTCTGCACAGAGAGGAAATAGGATTATCTACTCACAGGAGAAATGCAGGTGGAATCAAAAGAAGAGTTTTGGAAAGCTTGCCAGCCTTTGCACCTTCATTTCAGCACTTCCTTCTCACATCAGCACCTTTGCATATGCTGCTTTCTCTGTCCAGAAACTACTGTCCACATGTCCTCACCTCCTCCACCTTTCATCAGCATTCCAGTTACTGTGGCTGCCAGAAAAGGACCTCAGCACTTAGTGGTTTAAATAAAAAATAACCATGTATTATCTTGGGGTTTCTGTGTGGCAGGAATTCAGGAGCAGCTCAGCTGGGCAGTCTGTTCCAGTCTCTGATGAGGTTGGAGTCAGATGGTGGCTATTGTTGTCGCTCAGTCATGTCCAGCTCTTTGCAATCCCATAAAGTGAGGCACACTAGGCTTCCCTGTCCTTCGCTATCTCCTGGAGCTTGCTCAAGCTCATGTCTGTTGATTCGATGATGCCATCCAACCATCTCATCCTCTGTCGCCCACTTCTCCTCTTGCCTTCTATCTTTCCTGGCATCAGGGTCTTTTCCAATGAGTCGGTTCTTCACTGGTGGCTGAATCTGGGTCATCTTGAAGGCTTCTCTCACTTGTCAGCACCTGAGTGAGCACCCCCCTCACTCCCTGCAATGATGTCTCCAGCATGGTGACTTTGGGCATTTGGCCTTCCTCCTAGTCCCTCAAAGCTGCAAAGGCGTGTATTCCCAGAGAGCCAGGTGGAAGTTACATCACTTTTTTTTTTTTTTTTTTTGGCCACAACACAGCATGTTGGATCTAGTTTGCTGACCAGAGATTGAACCTGTGCCCCCTGCACTGGAAGCCTGGAGTCTTAACCACTGAACCACCAGCGAAGTCCCTACATTGCCTTTAATGACCTAGCCTGGGAAGTCGTTCAGTGGAAGCTCTACATGTGATCAGGGTGTGCCCAGGTTCAGGGCAGGACCTCATCCCTCAATGGAGGAGTTTCACTGTCATACAATGAGCTTGCAGGACAGGAAAGTGCATTGAAGTAGCCGCCTCTGGGAAAAGCTACAAGGTCAGAGAGCTGACACTTAGGCAGCTCAGCCCTGTCCAAACCAGAATCGCTCCTCTTGGAGCCTCACCCCTTTATCTTTAGCCTTCTCAAGGTGATCAGAGGTTAATTACTTGTGTAATTACTCATCTCCCTCTGTTCCCAGCATTTGATACAGTATGTTCTCAGTAAATAAATATCTGTTGAATGAATGAATGAATGTTTGAACTGGGGGTTTTGTGTCGGACTGACGAGGGGCAGGAGTCTATGGGGCTCCCATGGGGCTGTGGCACCAGGACAAGTCCCAGCTGGCACGATGCTGGGAGGCCTCGGGCAGATCAGCATTTGGGGCCAAAGCTTCCTCCTCCTTTGCCAGAGGACATGAACAGGCTTCACCACATCTTCTGAGATCTTGCAGAAAAGAGCTCTGGGGGGAAGTTTGCAGACTGTCAGGCCACAGGATCTTTGAATGCAGGGCCTCGGGGCCAGTGTTGGAGATGGTTTGGGCATAGGTCTGGCTGGGAGGTGGAGGGTTTACACAGTGACCTCTTGAACTTCAGGGAAATAGGAGCCAGCCACTCCCATGAGAAGCAGCAGGTACCTAGGTGGCAGCAGGCAGGAGGAGCTGGTGGCTGAATCCGAAGAGGAAACTGGAAAGATGCCACCTGGGGTCGGTTAGTAAGCTCAGCAATGAACTTTGAACCTGAAATGGGCTTTGGTGACCCACGTGCTCTGTGCTGTGGACTCCTAGTCCTGAATTTACTTCTGAGCACCAGACCCAGAGCCATTTGCCTTCTGGAGGTAAACCCCTTAGGTCTCAAACAGAACTCCCCAATTTCTCCTCCTCTGACTCCACCCCAAATGAGTTTCTTCTGGATTCTTCCATCTCTGGGAATTGCCTAACCTCACCAGGCACCTGGCCCAAAACCTGGAAGCAGGCTCAGCTTCATGGGTGTGTGACCTCTGTAGTCACACAGGGCCCCACTCTTAAGAAGGCTCCCACGGCTCAATTTGATGCTCTGCTGTTACCATCTCAGGATTCTTAATAAGTTCTGAACACAGGGTCTGGTCCCTTTCATTCTGCACTGGGCCTCTCAATTACGTAGCCAGTCTTGCCAGGGAGATTTGAGGCCCCGCTGTCCACTTCACCCCACCTGCCATCCAATCAGACTTGTTCTGCCAACATGACCCTTTAAACAGTTCTCCCCTCTGTGCCCCTCTTCACTCTTCTGGGCTTACCAGAGCCAGCCTGTCTGAGTTGGAATTCTGACTTTCCCATCTCCCGAATGTATGGTCTAGGCTTCATCTGTTTGTACCTCAGTTTTCTCTTCTGTCAAATGGGGTTGATATTAGCCATTACCTGGTAGGGTTGTTAAAAGGATTAAAAAACTGATGCCTGGCACACACTAAGTGCTCAATAAATGGCAGCCAACGTTGTCATCATTCCCTGACTGTCACTCTTTTAGCCCAGCATCTTCATCCCTTGCCAAGGGGAGAATAACAGCCTCGGGACTAAACTCTTCTTGTTAATCCATCTTTGATGCTGCAGTCAGTGATTTGTCTAAGACATAAATGCAGCTCCCAACTCCTTTGCTTAAAACTCTTCAGTTTGAAACTCCAGATTATTTATATGATTTATAAATCCCCATAGGATCTGGCCTTCAGCCTCATTGCTCTTATCCTAGGACTTGGTACTTTATAATGAGGAATTGCTTTTACTTTCCAACATGCTCTCTGCTCTCTCCGGTTCAATACCTTTGTTTGTAGTAACCTCTGCTTAGACAATCCTCTTCACCTTTATTCACTGAGTTCCTTCTACCTGTCTTCTGGGTCTTAACCTCAGGTATCACCGTCTCTGGGAAGCCTTCTCCATCAACCTCCCTCCTTCGGTGCACACAGGTCCTCTTTCTCTAGGAGCCTGAGGCCCCCTGCCTGTGCTTTCACAGCTTTCTCCCTTGTTTGCAGGCTTTTATCCCCCTCTAGTTTGAAAACCTTTTCAGAGTATCAACCACACTTTCCATTTCTGTGTTGCCTGTTCAGAGGTCAGCTTCATAGTAGGTTCTCAAGAGTGTTTGTTGAGTGGTCTCCACTTTGGGATGCGGGTTGGAGCTGCAGTCCCCAGGTGGAGACTCAGGAAATCACCCTTTCCAGAGCAAGGGCCGGAGGAACTTTGTTTGGGATATTTCAAGTATCTTGCCTCCAAACACTTAAAACAACCCCTCTACCCCTACTTTATTTTCTCTTTGCTGGCCTGTTGTGGCCATGGAGCCAGAGCTTGGAGAAAATACTCATATCCATCTGGAGAATTTGGCTTTTGCTCAAATGTCTTGGAGCAAAAGAGAACTTATTGGCTGATGAAACTGAAAAGTGTAGGGATATTTAGCTTCAGGCATAGCTGGATCCAGGTACTCAAATGATATTAGGAATTCTTCCCACCCACCCCCCACCACAACTTTTCCTCCAACTCTAGGCTCTTGTTTTTCTCTGTTGGCTTATCCTCTAACAGTTCCCACCACCATTACCTCCCCAGTTGATGACAGCAGCTCCAATCTATCAACTTAGCAACCCCCCACCCCCCAGAAATGGAGTCCCTCTTTCCTGATAGCTCTTGGGAAAGTTCTGGCTTGTCACATGGCCATTCCTGAACCAACTACTGTAGCCAGAGGGATGAAATACTCTGGTTGGTCAGGCTGGGCTATGTGCCTCTCATGGGTCAATCTCATGGCACCCAAAGGGATAGAAAGGTATGGTGGTTCTCAAGGAGACCTGGGAAAGAGAGACCAGGAGGGAGATGCATACTGATGGGTGCAGACCACCTGCCCACTGCCTCCGCATCCTAGTTATTCATCAACTGGTTTCTTGGTCCCCCTGCCCCCAAGCCAGTGGAGCCTTAGCATAACTGGGGATTCCGTGAGTTCCTACCTTACATTTACCTCATGAGGCAACTTGCCCCAAGTCATACCTGGAACTGATTTTCCTAGAAGCATGGCCCTTCCTGCTCCTGGGAACAAAGGCAGAGAAAACAGGATCATTCTTGGAGAGTCATTTGCTGATTTTGGATCCAAAGAAGAGGATTAAGTCACAGGTCTGAATCTCCCACTCCTGGCCTCATCTCTACAATCCAGCACTCCCCCCTCCCCTTCTCTTTCAAGCTCCCTACATTTCAACACCCAGGGTGATAATTGAGGGTTGCAAGTGGGCAACTTGCAGCTTCCCAAGCCTCTTGTTCTCTACTCTTCACTTCCTGAGAACTTGACCTGGCATCTCCTAGGGCCTCTGATGGCAATGGAATGAGTCCTGGCAGGAAGCTCAGAGCTGCTGACCACACTGGAGATGGTCTGTCAGTGTCCTCCACAAGAGGGATCTTGTGGAGCAGAAGTCATGGTGCCCCCATGATACTTTCCCCTCAAGACATCAGTCTGTCAACTGTTTCCTGCTCCTGCTTTCTGCCACCCAAACCTAGAGTCACAATACAATCAATGGATCAGAAGGGACCCAGGTTGTATATTGAGGTCACTCCTGTGACCCACACCTATTGATTAAGAGCTCTCCACTCTTGACACTGAATCTTGATTCTGCTTTAGGAGGTGAGACTTGGTTTCCTCATCTGTATGATGGGAGAACAGTCCCTCATTAACAAGGTGTTGCATTGGGGTTTCTGGTTACCAGGGCTATGTAATAAAGTACCCCATGCTTGGTGATTTAAAGCAATGGCAACACCTATTTTACTTATACACATGCAATTTAAGCCAGATTTCGCTGGGATGGCTTGATGTGACTCCATTCGACATCAGCTGGGGCAGCTGAGGGTTTATAGCCTGGAATCATCAGAAAGCTCATCTGTTGATACAACTGAGACCTCAGCTGGGGCTGTCGGCTCTAGTGGCTATGTATGGCCTTCTTATGTTAGAGGGGTGGGGGTGGCGTTCACGACTGGCTTGGGTATCAGGGGGATCATTTCAAGAGAATCAGGCAGAAGGAACAGGCCTTTGCGACCTAGCCTCATGAATCATGCAAAACCAGCTCTTCTCCACTCTGTTCCTAGAGGCAGTTACAAAGTTCCATCCGAGTTCAAGGAGCAGGGCAACAGACTACCTCTTAATGGAGAGTGGCCATGTTTTGGAAGAGCATGTGGGATGGGAGATATGGCCTTTTTTGGAAAAATATAATCTGCCACAGAAGGGCAGGATGAGAAAATGCCATTTAAGTGTTTAGTGCAGAAGTGCTTAATCGTTGGTAGCTGTTATTACTACCCCTGCTATTATGGGAAAGATCCAGCATCTCTTTGCACAAAAGTGTCCTCCAGACTTTCTGATGGCTAAAGGTATAGGAGGAAGTGAGATTATTTCCATCAGGACTGCCAGAGAAATTGGCCCAGAAATACTCTGGGATTTGCCCAAAGTCACCCACCATATCAGCACCCAGTCCAGTGCCCACCAGACAAGCTTCAGACAGCTGCCTCTGCTGTTAGCAATAATTGCTTCTCCCGAGTCTCCATCTGGGCCTTGGTTTCCCCTCTGAACAATGGCAGTATGTGGGCTCTGCCACCCCAGAGGGGACCAGGATGGAATACAGGCACCTCGCGCTGTGCCACTCAGGCTGGGCCACCATCCACGTCCGTCCTTTCTCAGGCCTGGGGAGCCCCACTGCCTCTGAGCCCATGTCTGGCACTCACTGCAGGACGTGAAGAGTGAGGCTGCCAGGTCAGAGGGCAGATCTATTTTGGAACCTGGCATCCCCGGGAGGCCCAGGGGAGCCTGTGACCCAGAGAACCAACAGACCCCTCTGTATTTTGTTTGTTTTTATTAAACAAGCACAGCTTGTCCCTCGCAGCCCTCGCAGAAGAATCAGAAGATACATACTAGCCAGAAGGGAAAAAATACATGGTGCCTGTGCTCTCCCAAGCCAGGGGCAAAAACCATAGCGCACATTTTGGAGTATCTTTCCCCCAACCATTCTACAAATAGATGCATATAATTTGGGGTGGTTTTGTAGGAAAAAAAAAACAAGCAAAACCTTAAACAAACCTCCCCCAAACCTCAATGCAACATTTTCTAAGTCATTTTTTAATTTCATTTTACTTACACTGGATTTATTTTTTTGACACAAGAACTTAAAAAATGCACAAGGTAATATAATACCACCCCCTATACCCATCACTCCAAATGGGCACCTGTCAACATTTTGCAAGTTTTCCCAGATTTTTTAAAGACACAAAATACTATTACAGGTTAAGTTGGCATCCCCGACATCCTCCTCCTCCAGTCTCATTTTCTCTCCTCCAGGCCCACAGGTCCATATGCATATATCCGTAAACAGTGATACTATTTTTATGTTTTCAAAACTCAAAGGTATGCTATTAAACTGTAAGCAATGTCCTGTGGGCACTCTGTGTTTTCCAGATCTACACAAACATCACATATAGATCCTGTGACTGGGGTCCTCGTCTTTCCATGGCTGTGCAGCTGTGCAGCATGTAATCACACTACTTTCTATTTGTTCAGCCTCTGTGGATGGACATGGGTGAATGCAGTTCTTCAGTAGTTCCTAACCAGGCTTCTGCAGCTCTTACACACCAGCCCTTGTGCCATGAGCAGTGCTTGTGTAGGGTATTAATGGAGGGGTGCTCCTTCTGGGATGTGGGGGACATGTGTGGCCAGTCTGGGTAGATTTCCAGTCTGTGCTTCCAAGTGGAGTGGCTGCACTGAGTTTCCATTCTCTACACTCCTGCCATCCCTTGATATTGTCACACTTTACTTCTGTAGCAATCTGATGGCTATGAAATGGTATATGTAATTTCATAGCCCGCACTTCCTACGTATTTAATGCTCTAGGCGTGCTGCAGTCCATGGGGTCGCAGAGTCAGAGACGACTGAGTGACTGAACTGATGTATTACGAATTGCTTTCTACAGCAGAAGATACTTCTCTAAGCACATGTTTGATGGTGGTATAAGCCTCCACTTGTACAGCCAAGGTTTTCTTAATTCGTTCCCTATTGTTGAGTACTGGGTTTTGTTTTGGGGTAGATTGCAATACTGACCACAGATCCCCACCCTTGTAAACATGTTTCTTTGCAATGTGTCTTTCCAGCTCCTCCCTTTAAGAGATGTCTCCACCTCTTGAAGCTGGCCTTGGCCATGTGACTTGCTTTGGCCAGCTGAACACATTCAAATGTGAGATTTGAAAGAGGTTGTGCCCTGGGGCCATCTCTCTAGCTCACCTGGGACCCTGGAGCCATGGTGTGAGCAAGCCCCAGCTAGCCTCCTGGATGACGAGAGACATGTGGTCCAGTCCTCCTATCACCTCAGCTGACATTAAACTGAACTCCAGATGAGTGAGGACATCCCTGACCACCCAGGCCTAGCTAAAGACATTGTAGACCACACAGTCCAGACCAGAAAAATTGTCCAGGTGACTCACAGAAAGATGATGATAGTAGATATTGGTTTTGTTAAGTCACCAAATTTGGGAGAGTCAGACATGACAGAAGCAATTTAGCACACATTAGCACAAGAGCTGATGTGACTCCAGTCAGCTATTCCTTTCATTCAGCCCAAAGTAAAGTAATGCTCAAAATTCTCCAAGCCAGGCTTCAGCAATACGTGAAACGTGAACTCCCTGACGTTCAAGCTGGTTTTATTTTTTTTTATTTTTTTTTATTTTTAAATTTTTATTTTTTGTTTAATGCTTATCCATTTCACAGCATCAAGCTGGTTTTAGAAAAGGCAGAGGAACCAGAGATCAAATTGCCAACATCCTCTGGATCATGGAAAAAGCAAGAGAGTTCCAGAAAAACATCTACTTCTGCTTTATTGACTATGCCAAAGCCTTTGACTGTGTGGATCACAATAAACTGTGGAAAATTCTGAAAGAGATGGGAATACCAGACCATCTAACCTGCCTCTTGAGAAATCTGTATGCAGGTCAGGAAGCAACAGTTAGAACTGGACATGGAACAACAGACTGGTTCCAAATAGGAAAAGGAGTACGTCAAGGCTGTATATTGTCACCCTGCTTATGTAACTTCTATGCAGAGTACATCATGAGAAACAACCTGCCTCTTGAGAAATCTGTATGCAGGTCAGGAAGCAACAGTTAGAACTGGACATGGAACAACAGACTGGTTCCAAATAGGAAAAGGAGTACGTCAAGGCTGTATATTGTCACCCTGCTTATGTAACTTCTATGCAGAGTACATCATGAGAAACTGGGCTGGAAGAAACACAAGCTGTAATCAAGATTGCCGGGAGAAATCTCAATAACCTCAGCTATGCAGATGATACTACCCTTATGGCAGAAAGTGAAGAAGAACTAAAGGGCCTCTTGATGAAAGTGAAAGAGGAAAGTGAAAAAGTTGGCTTAAAGCTCAACATTCAGAAAGTGAAGATCATGGCATCTGGTCCCATCACTTCATGGGAAATAGATGGGGAAACAGTGGAAACAGTGTCAGATTTTATTTTGGGGGGCTCCAAAATCACTGCAGATGGTGACTGTAGCCATGAAATTAAAAGTCGCTTACTCCTTGGAAGAAAAGTTATGACCAACCCAGATAGTATATTGAAAAGTGTAAGAAATGCCGCGGGAAGAAAAACCACTTCTACGGACCGTTAATAAAAGCCTTTATTGGGCGGTCACTCTCGAGCAGAACTCCCGGGAGTGAGCGAGCAGAGGGGGGCACAAAGGGAGTCTGCGAGCATTGGTGGCTGGGAGGAGGGTTTTATAGCCGGGGCTAGCTATGGGTTTTTTTCCCATATATGGTAAAACTCGGGGGGCCACGTTGCTGATTGGTGCTGGTGGGCTTTGTGTCAGTCCTTTATTGGGCCAGGTCATGAGTTCCGTATCCAGGATGTTGGTCCGCCTCCTGCTTTCTGTCTGGGCAGGGGCGGGTTCTGGGGCTTTCTGCCTCAGCCACCTGAACATGTCCGTGCATGTCCGAGTAGGTCCGACCTCTGAAAAAGCAGAGACATTACTTTGCCGACTAAGGTCCGTCTAGTCAAGGCTATGGTTTTTCCTGTGGTCATGTATGGATGTGAGAGTTGGACTGTGAAGAAGGCTGAGCGCTGAAGAATTGATGCTTTTGAACTGTTGTATTGAAGAAGACTCTTGAGAGTCCCTTGGACTGCAAAGAGATCCAACCAGTCCATTCTGAAGATCAGCCCTGAGATTTCTTTGGAAGGAATGATGCTGAAGCTGAAATTCCATTACTTTGGCCACCTCATGCGAAGAGTTGACTCATTGGAAAAGACTCTGATGCTGGGAAGGATTGGGGGCAGGAGGAGAAGGGGAAGACAGAGGATGAGATGGCTGGATGGCATCACCAACTCGATGAACGTGAGTCTGAGTGAACTCCGGGAGATGGTGATGGACAGGGAGGCCTTGCGTGCTGCGATTCATGGGATCGAGAAGAGTCGGACACGACTGAGCGACTGAACTGAACTGAACTGATCATAGGCAAGTTGCTGAGTCTCAATACCTCCTCAGTAGAATGGGGGATAATACCTACCCCTCAAGTCACTATGAGGATAAATAAGTTGGCCCATGTGTCGCCCAGCAAGGCATCGATACCTGGCAGGTCCTCTTGCAGCTTCTGGTCATCTTAGACTTGCATGTTTTCTCATGTCCCCTTGGTTCTCCCTGCTTCCCCTCTTTATCCAAAGCTTCTCCATTCTTCCAGGTTTTCTGGAGGGTATCACCATTTAAATGTAAAAGTAAACATGAGAATTTAAGTATTTAATGTTCACTTAAGTTAACATCCCATCCCTACCACTACATCTTCAGGTTTTTCCTCCCCACAAGACGCTCCTCTTGAAGTTAGGCATGGTCATGTGACTTGCTTTGACCACTGGACACTTTAAAGAATCTGCATGTGATTCTCTGCTTCCTTTCCTTATTGCAGAGAACCTGAAACCCTGTGTTGAGACAGCAGTAGTATTGAATGGTCAAAATTTTTTATTCCAGTGAGGTTCCCATGAACTCACCTGATGATTCCCACTGGGGACAGGAAGGATGAGAAAGAAGAAAGAAACCATTGTTGTATTGTGCTGTTTGTTAGGTCAGCATAACAAATGCTATTTTGGTCTGACCTGAGTCCTTCAAAATATATGTTGAAGTCTTAACCCCCTGAATATGAGCTTATATGGAAAGAGGGAGTCATTGCAGATGTAATTAGTTATGATAAGATCATAGTGGAGTAGAACGGGTCCTTAATCCAATATGCCTGGTGTCCTCTTAAGAAGATGATGTGAAGGTACTCTTACCAAATGAAATTCAGGTCTGGTCACTCCCCAGGCAGCAAAGTCAGTCTGCTGTTAAGATGCTTCAGTCGTGTTCGACACTGTGAGACCCCATAGACGGCAGACCACCAGGCTCCCCCTTCCTTGGGATTCTCCAAGCAAGAACACTGGAGTGGGTTGCCATTTCTATCTCCAATGCATGAAAGTGAAAAGTGAAAGTGAAGTCCCTCAGTCATGTCCGACTCTTCGCTATCCTGTAGACTGCAGCCCACCAGGCTCCTCCACCCATGGGATTTTCCAGGCAAGAGTACTGGAGTGGAGTGCCATTGCCTTCTCCAGACTAGGAAAGTATGGTGTTTATTGCAGGACAGAAAGCAAGGAGAATTGGCAGTGCATGCTCCAAAGACCCGAAATACCTACTGGCTCTCAGGGAAGGATTTTAAAGGCAGCATTTGGGGTGAGGGTTGCAGCTCATGTATTTTCTTCTGATTGGTTGGTGGTGAAGTAACAGATGATGTTTCAGGAATCTTAACCATCAATCTTCTGGTTCCAACCAGTCTGGGGTCTCCCTGCTTGTGGTCAGCGTATAGTCACCATCTTTCACTTGTTATTATACGTCCCTTGGGGAATATGTAATTGTTATGTACATCCCTTGGGGAGGAACTTAGGACTTTGCTTTATCATTGAACCATTGTTTACATTATCAGTTTTCTTGCTTGCCTACTCTTCCTTTGTTTCTGTGTTCCCTCACTTCCCTAATTAGTAACTGTATGAGTCTGCTCTTTGGAACTCAGGGGAGGCCTAGGAAACTAAAACTTTTTCTCTACAAGTAAGAAACAGGAAACACTGAGAGGCTTTTGTACCTGGGAAGGCCCCACAGGGTCCTGCTCTGTTCCTATACCGGGGCAAGATAGCTGTGGAGTCAGGCAGCTGCAAGCCAAGGAACTCCAAGGACTGGTGGCCCTCACTGGAAGCCAGAGGCTGGGAAGGACCTACACATTTCTCTGAGGAAATGCCCTGCTGACACCTTGATTTCTAGCTTCCCGGGCTGTGAGAGAATGCATTTCTGTTGTTTAAAACCTCGTGGCTTGCTGTACTTCGTTATGGCAGCCCCTGGAAATGAATCCACCAACATACCCTGGCTAATGTAAGAGTCAGTGAAGGGTCCCTCTGATAGTCATCTCAGAGTCAGACACGACTGAAGTGACTTAGCAGAGCAGCCTCACCTGGTAGTCATCAGTGTCTGTTCAGTGAGATCTTCTGTGTACCAGGCACAGGGCTCAGTGCTCTGCATACAGTGTTCATTCATTCACTTGTATTATTTATATTTTTATTTACCTACTGTGTGCCTACTGTGCCGAGCACTTCTCTGTAGGCAGTGGGGAAGCACTGTGAACAAAATGGCCCCTCCTCAAGAGCTGGCTGACTAGACGGGTCGATGCTGAGTGGGGTAACTAGGTGGATGTGTGTGTGGATTTTCTAAGGAAGTGGCATGTGTAGAGATGGGAAGGAGGCCCCACTGGTACAGCTTTTGGGATTTAGTGGCCCCCTGCCTGAACTCTTCCTCCACAAGAGGAATAGGAAACCTCAGCAAGTTCATGGGCTGAAAACCAAGGAGCTATTAAAAGTGAGGTTGCTGGAAAGATCCATGATATCTTAAATTACAAAGGCAACCTAAGCCAAGATTTCTAAGGATGCTGAAAGCATGACTCATAAGAGGAAAGTTTGATAAATTGATAAAACTGTGGTATTGGCACAAAAAACAGAGGTATACCTCAAAGACTGATAAACTGAAAGCCATCAGAGTTAATTGCTTTTATTCTTCTAAAACAGAGTGAAAATAATGAGAAATCAAGTCACAGACTAGGCGAAAATATCTGCAAAATACATATATGAGAAATATCCAAGTATAGAAAAAAAAATCTCAAAACTTAAGAACAAGAAAACAAACAGCCCCTCATTAACATGGCCAAAGTTTTGAACAAACTCTCAATGAAAGAAAAGATACAAATGGTAAATACTCACATGAAAAGTTCTTCAGAAGCATTAGTCATTAAGTAAGTGTTAGTCGCTCAATCGTGTCCAACTCTCTGTGATCCCATGGATTCTAGCCGCAACCCCCACCCCCACCCCCAGTCTCCTCTCTCCATGGAATTCTCCAGGCAAGAATCCTGGATCGGTTGCCATTTCCTTCTCCAGGGGATCTTCCCCACCCAGGGATCGAATCCAGGTCTCCTGCATGGCAGGCAGACTCTTTATGACTGAGCCACAGGGAGGAACCCCACTAGTCCTTAAGGAAATGCAAATTAAAGCCACGGTGAGAGGCTACCACACGTTTCACCTGATGACTCCAGGCAAAAAGACTGAACACGTGGTGCAAATGGCGCTTCCATTCATTTCTGCTGGGAAGGCAAAATGGGATGGCCACTTTGGAAAACAATTTGGCAGGTTTTTGTTTTTTTTTTAAGTTAAATATATACTTACCATAAAATTCAGCAGTTCTCCTCTTAGGTATTTATCCAAAGGAAATGAAAACATATGCCCACAAATATGTATACATATGTTCCTATAAATAGCATTATCCATAATTAAAAATGGCCCTCAAGTGAAAATTACCCCCAAATGAAAACAACCAAATGTCCCATTTTGTGACTGCATAAACAAATCGTGGTACAGGCACACCATGGAGTGCAACTTAGTCACGAACGGGAATGAACTCTGTAGAATAACAAAGATGAATTTCAAAAGCATTATCCTAAAAGAAGCCACAACCACAGAAGAATTCATACTGAGTGATTCTATTCATACAGAACCCTGACAAAGGCAGAGCTGATCTACAGTGACAGGAGGCAGATCAGTGGGTGCCTGGGCTGGGGCTGCAAGGCAGAGATTGACTGGGAAAGAGCGTAACAAAGGAACACTTGAGGGTTATAGGGGTGCTCTATTCTGAATCAGAGTGGTAGGCACACATATGTACGAATTTTTAAAATATAACGAACTATAAACATAAATGCGTGACTTTTACGGTATGTAAATTATACCTTAATGAACTGATTAAAACAGTAACAGCTAGTGTCAGGAAGAAGCAGCATGACTCTTGGTGATCATTAAGGTGTTGGACCACCAAGAAGGCACTGTACCTCATCAGCAAATGAGAATCACCACCCACCTCGTTGTGCAATCGCTTGTGAGGATAGGAAAGGAGGCAGAAAACAATACTGAAAGATCATAGTTAGTGATGGTGATGATTGTTACTTCTAATAAACATAAGGATGGGCTTCCCTAGTGGATCAGATGGTAAAGAATCTTCCTGCAATGCAAGAGACCCTGGTTTGATCCCTGGGTCGGGCAGATCCCCTGGAGAAGTAAATGGCTACCCACTCCAGTATTCTTGCCTGGAGAATTCCATGGAAGTGGAGCCTGGTGGGTTACAGTCTCTGGGGTCACAAAGAGTCAGACATGACTGAGCGACTAACACTTTCACTTTACTTTCAACATAAGGATGAGTGAAGGTACTCTCCGCATCTACTAAGAATTCATCCATCCATGCCTCCATTAATTTACACATCCATCTGATACATATCTATTGAGCAATTGCTACACGTGCAGAACTGTGCTTGGCCCTGTGGATTCCAGAACAAATGAGAAGAAATGTGATGCTTGTTGGTTCATATTTTAGTGCAAGAAAGTGATGTCAAGCAAAAAATAGAAAATTAATCCATTTGTGACAAATGCTGGAAAGGAGGTGGCTCCAGGGAACCCTGAATCAGTGTAATAGGGTCTCAACTTAGTCAGGGTTAGGAAATGCTGCTTTGGCAAAGGAGTATTTGAGCTGGGTTGGAGGGGTGGTCAGGGGTGGGTTGGGTACCTTCCAGCAGAAGGCAGAGTAGGGGCTAAGGCCCAACAGAAGAAAGAAAGTGTGAAGAAGGAAGGCCTGCCTCGTATGTGTATCAGGAAGACTTGGGCTTCAAATGGGAATGGGATGGTCCCTCTGTCACTTCATTTTCCCATAGGGCTGGGATCTGGACAGGCAGGGAGGCTGCTTCCAGCTTTCTGTCCAGTAACTTCCCCACCATCCCCACCTACTGCAAGAGCAGGGGGAATCAGATTCAGGAAGGTATTCAGGGTGCTGGGGACCTCAGGGAGGCCTGACAGGGTATGGGATGGGTTCAGATCTGGACCAGGAACATAGATTGGTGTGACCTCCAGGTCCCAGGCATGACCTCCCCTGGGATGCTTCAGGTAGGGAAGAAGTGCATCTGCTGAGAGAAGAGAGTGTGGCACGAAGCCATGGTTTCAAGCTCAGCTTTATAGACAGGCCTTCCTTGGGCACCCTATCAAACCAACTATCCCTTTCCCACTGGAGTTTCTTCATGGTACTCGAACCATCTGACATCATGTTTTAAATTTATTTGCATGTGGTCTGTCTCCTCCATTATAATGTGGGCTCCCAATGGCATAGACTGTGTTTAAGGCATTCACCTCTGTCTCCCCACTGTACACCTGGCACACAGTAGGAGCTCAGTAAACATTTGTTGAGTGGAGAAGTGAAATATTGCAGTCTCTAGGCATTTCCTGAGTATCATCGATAGCCTCTGGGCTGTGGATATGAAAATAAATCAGACACAGTCCTTGGCCTCACGGGGCACTTGGTCTAAAGGAAAAGGAAAAAGTTGGACAAATGCCACTGCAAAACACAGCTAGAAAATTCATCTTCAGTTTCTGCAGACTGAATGAAAGGAGGGAGGAAGGCAGTTACTATGGGCTGAGGCCCACCTGTGACAGAACCTCTCGCATACCATATTTGGCTTAATTCACACAGTATCCTGTTTCACAGCGTAAGCATTGGGAATCCGTAGCAGTGATATGATTTGACCAAGATCAGACTCGAGACAGAGCCAGCATTGAAAACTGGGTAGCCTACTATAAACTCTGAATACTATTTTGTCTACCAATGAGGCTTTTCTTGCAGAACAGAAAAAAAGATCTGTATGCATGTCAAGAAGTAACAGCTACAACTGGACATGGAACAAAGGACTGGTTCCAAATCAGGAAAGGAGTACATCAAAGCTGTATATTGTCACCCTGCTTATTTAACTTATATGCAGAGTACATCATGCGAAATGCCGAGCTGGATGAAGCACAAGCCGGAATCAAGACTGGCAGGAGAAATATCAGTAACCTCAGATATGCAGATGACTCCACCGTTATGGCAGAAAGTGACGAAGAACTAAAGAGCCTCTTGATAAAAGTGAAAGAGGAGAGTGAAAAAGTTGGCTTAAAACTCAACATTCAGAAAGCTAAGATCATGGCATCCGGTTCCATCACTTCATGGTGAATAGATGGGGAAACCATGGAAACAGTGAGAGACTTTATTTGGGGGAGGCTCTAAAATCACTGCAGATCAGATGGTGACTGCAGCCGTGAGAGTAAAAGTTGCTTGCTCCTTTGGAAAAAAAGTTATGACCAACCTAGACAGCATATTAAAAAGTAGAGACATTACTTTGCCAACAGAGGTCGGTCTAGTCAAAGCTATGGTTTTTCCGGTAGTCATGTATGGATGTGAGAGTTGGACTATTAAGAAAGCTGAGTGCCAAAGAATTGGTGCGTTTGAACTGTGGTGTTGGAGAAGACCCTTGAAAGTCCCTTGGATTGCAAGGAAATCCAACCAGTCCATCCTAAAGGAAATCAGTCCAGAATATTCACTGGAAGGACTGATGTTGAAGCTGAAACTCCAGTACTTTGGCCATCTGATGTGAAGAACTGACTCAAAGGTTTGAAGGTGGGAGTGAAGGGGACAACAGAGGATGAGATGGTTGGATGGCATCACCGACTCTGTGGATATGAGTTTGAGTAAGTTCTGGGAGTTGGTGACAGACAGGGAAGCCTGGCGTGCTGCAGTCCATGGAGTCGCTGAGTTGGACATGACTCAGCGACTGAACTGAACTGAACTGAAAAAGGCAGGCAAAGGATCGGGAAGATCCTCTGGAAGAGGAAATGGCAACTCACTTCAACACTCTTGCCTGGAAAATGTCATGGACAGAGGAGCCTGGTAGGCTACAGTTCCTGGGGTAGCACAGTAAGACACGACTGGGCGACTTCACTCACTAGGTGGCGCTAGCAGTAAAGAACCCGCCGGCCAATGCAGGAGACTTAAGACACTCCAGTTTGGTCCCTGGGTTGGGAAGATCCCCTGGAGAAGGGCATGGTAACCCACTCCAGTATTCTTGCCTGGAGAATCCAGTGAACAGAGGAGCTTGGCGGGCTAAAGCCCATAGGGTGGAAAAGAGTCATAAATGACTGAAGCGACGGAGCATGCACACACATCCTGTTTTATATAAAAACAATTATATAGAAAATAAAGACTATTTGATTCTATATTTTTATTTTTAAAATTTTCATAAAATTTAAATGAAGTATAATAATGTCATTGTTATTAATTTTTGCCTGTGTAATGAGTATATCCACAAGGGGCGGTCTTCAGGCATGGTTGGATCTAGGATCTTGAACAGCATCACCTAAATTGACTCATCCATTCTCAGATGACCTCTCACATCATAACAGCAAGATGGCAGGCTGTCTGCAATGCCAGACCTCCCATTCCTTCCTCACACCCCCGAAGAACCAGGCTTTGAGGGAAAGAGTATCTAAACACAGTCCTTGGACTTGGCTAATCAAGTGCCCATTCCCATCAGTTTCCTTCCACCAGAGTAGCTGTGTAGCCAAATCTCCACCGATTCAGCCTCTTCTACAGCTGTGGGGGCACATGGCATAGTGCTGGTCAGTGAGACATAAGCCAAAGCCAGCTGGCAGGAAGAGAGTGCTCGCTACTTTGATAACAAGGGCAGCAGAGGCTGGAGCTGCCTTTCTTCACTTTGTCTTGCTTTGAACATATAGAAAATTAATAAACAGAAGCCTCAATTAAATAAGAGGCAAGAGACCAGAACAGGGAGGCCTCCCAGTCTGCGATGATAGCCAAGCAACAGGAAGAAGAAAGACTTTTCTCCTGGCGAGGACTCACCCAGTGAAAAGCCATTGGCTCATTGTTTACTATCGCCCTCTAACTTCCTACTTTCATTTCTTCTCTCTGAAAACATTCTCCTTTCTTTACCATGCAGGATCTTGCATGTGGCTCGGTGGCTCAGAGGTTAAAGCGTCTGCCTCCAACGAGGGAGACCTGGGGTTCAGTCCCTGGGTCGGGAAGATCCCCTGGAGAAGGAAATGGTAACCCACTCCAATATTCTTGCCTGGAGAATCCCATGGACAGAGAAGCCTGGTAGGCTACAGTTCACGGGGTCGCAAAGAGTCGGACACGACTGAGCGACTTCACACACACACACAACCGTGGTTACCAAACCCAAATCACAATCTTTTGTGGATCCTCAATAAACCCATCGTTGCAGGAGAAATATCTGGCTATCTATTTACCTCAGGTCAACAAACACAAGCTTGATGCTTGGACCATGGACCATCTTGCAACCTTGAGGGAAACACCAAAAAAAATCGTCATGGTATTAGTCCTGACATTGCTAATCTGCTGAATTCTTACCTTTAGACTTCTTCCTAAGAGAGAAAAATATAGCCTCTGCTGTTGAAGTCACTGCATTATTCCCGGTTACTTATAGCGGGAAACACTCTTGACTGTTGTGCCTCTCTGTCCAGTCCTTGTGAGATCTCTGGGAAGGCCTCTCACTGGCTCCGACGGGGTCCCGTCCCACTGCTGGACCAACCGTGGAGCCCATAGGGATGGGATATGCCAGCCGACTGCCCTGGCAGCAGCCTTCACCACACAGGCTGATAGTGGGCAGGAATGGTTCCTCCATGGGCAAGCGGAGGGCTGTCAGCAGAGGAGGGAGATGGTGACTGCCCGCCAAGATCCATGGAGACGATAGACACCTGCTCATGGCCTGAGTTTCCCTCCACCATTTGCTGGAACATGGAGGGAGATATCGGCTCCTTTATCCTCCAGACATTGCATTGGGGAGGTAGAGGGAGGATAATTCAGGGGAACTGTCCAGATAGGGGGTCTCCCTGGGAGTAAAGCACACGCCTTAAAGACTGCTTCAAACACCATGCGCACTGTGTCCCGTCTGCTCTCAGGACCAGGCTGTGACCATGCTGAACCCATCCTATTACATCATCTGACCATCAGACAGCCCTGAAGTCCGGCTCTCACAGCCCCTGCTCTGGCTCTAGCTGTGTGACCTGGGCTGGTCTCCGCCTGTCTCTGGGCCTCCCTTTTCTCTTCTGTTTGCAGAGGGGGCTGGTCTGGCTCTACTCCTTCCTGGCTGTTGTCCTTGGGTGAGTTATTTAACCCCCGGTGCCTCAGTCTCCTTATCTGTGCACTGGGGATGGCCAAGTCCCTGGGGTTATGGTGAGGATTAAACGTACAGTGACTGGCACTCAGTAACTGCTAGGAGTTAGTGTCATTTGACCATTCTATTGCTATTGTTATTGTTGTAACCATTAATGCGGGTCCTTTCTGAGGCCCCTTCCAGCTGTTGCCTGTGCCTCCTCCTCTCAGACAGTGTCAAGGAACAGTGCACACCTACCTCACAGGTGCCCTGCGTGGAGTTGGGGTGGGGAAGAGGGCTTGACCTCTTCTCAGGAAATGGACCCAGCCCCTTCCTTCCTGCTCCAGCCTTGCTCAGCTCCCTTCTGCTGGGACCCAAGGTTGCTTCCACCTTGAGGAGCAGTCAGGAACACAAGTCAACCCTGGGGCCTAAATTTTTTGAGAGCCTGGAGGGAGCAAGGATAAGCAGGGAGGAAGCGAAGCCCAGTTCTGCCTCCAGGAGGACTGGTCTCAGCCCAGGGGACCAGTGGACCAGGTGCCCCACATTCTTTGGGCTTCCCCGCCCACCCTTCCCTCCCCTTTCCTGAGGGGATGCTCCTTCTCTCCCTTAAGTCCTGCCTCAGTCCTACTGGAGAGCAGAAACGGGCTGGTCTCTTGATGCTCTGCTTGATTAAAATGCAGAAGGCACTTCTGTCCAAAAAATAAGGCTAGGGCCTAATGGCTCCCAGCCTTCTTGGCCGAGCAGCCACTGGCTTCTGGCTGCCCTCACCCAGCACTGGAGGGGGCTGATAGATGAGGGAGCAGAGGCCAGAGTGGGTCATGAGCTGGGCTTCAGACTCCTGGCCCAGTGCTCAGGCTGGTGGGAAGGCTGTGAGCAGAGTTCTGAGTAGAGGGCTGTGAGCTGAGGAGTCCTGAGTGGAAGGTGAGGTGGGCAGCCCATGGATCACTCCCCAGCCTCAGTTTCTCCATCTGCAGAATGGGGATGATAATGTAAGATTTCTTGCTTAGAACCTTGCCTAGCCCTTGCAAGCAACGATAAATCCTCCCTAAGACTTCAGCCTTCATATTCCCGCTGTCCCCTCCTCCTGACTGTCTTGTCACCTCCATCCACCCAGTTCTCAGTCAGGTACTTGGAGCCACAGTGCAGGAAGGGGCTGCCAAGAGCCAGCCCTCTTCACCCTTCTCTCAGCCCTGCAGCCACCAGGGGCTCAGAACACCTCTGCCCATTTCAACTGAGCTCCATATGTGTTAGGGTCAATGCTGCCTGCTGCTCTCTCTCTTTCTGAGAGATGATGATTCAGTGAAAGACATTCTGGAAGGGTGTAAGAGTTAAAATCATAGCCCTCTGTCCACTTGCACACCCTTCCGCCCCCCTCACCATCCCCTTTGTGCACACAGACCAGCCCCCTCCACCCTCCCACGGCCCTGCAGCCCTTTGGACCGCCACACAGAGGGGTGGGCACGGTGTCCTGGCAGCGCAGGGCCCCCGTGTCAGGCTTTTCGATCCCCATGTAGTTCGCCACAGTCTGGCTGGGCCTCGGTCAGTGGGGCCAGAGTCCCAGGTGGACCCCTGAGCTACATACAGCCCAGCACCTTCCATTTGTGACAGGGTGTCAGGGTCAGCCCACATTTGTGCTTCTTCATCCACATGGGCACCAGTTTCTTGAAGGCAGATTCCTGGACCTGAGGCTGACATGCTCCTTACTTGCGGGGGTACCATCAAGTCCCAGCTCCCCAGCAGGCTGCTCTAGACTAGCATACTCTCTCCCCCAGTGGGTGCCTGTGGCTCCCACCCCCCACCCTGGCAGGCCCCAGCCTCCCTGCCTCTCTGGTTTGCTTGCTGGCTTCAAGGTGACTGGAGTTCCAGCATCCTCTCCCTGCTGTGTGTTGATGCTCGTCTCAGTCAGCCATCATAGCTCGAGACCAGTGTTCATCACCATCTCAGGGGACACTGTCACAGGCACCCTCAGGAATCGGAGGTCAGCAGGGAAGAGGTTTGGGTCCACAGAAGTGGTGTAGGAAATGCGGTGGAGTAGAGGTTCTGGAGCCCAGAGGCCTGGTGTTCGAATCCTGGCTATGACCCTTTCTGGCTGAGTGACTTTGGAAAAATTATTCAACATCTCTGAGCTTCAGCTGGGTCATCAGAAAAGCCAAGTGAGTAGGACCATCCAGCTCTGATGGTTGTTGTGAGGAGTTAGTACATACTCGATGCTTACAACAATGCTGGGCACGTTAGCTGTTGACTTTTGAGCACCTAGAGTACAGGAATGAAATGTGGAGGGATATCAGAGACAGGAACAATGTGGAGAGCTCGAGAGTCTTGTGGACTGCAAGGAGATCCAACCAGACAACCCAAAAGGAAATCAACACTGAATATTCATTGGGAGGACTGATGCTGAAGCTGAAGCTCCAATACTTTGGCCACCTGATACAAAGAACCGACTCACTGGAAAAGACCCTGATGCTGGGGAAGACTGAGGGCAGGAGAAGAAGGGGGTGACAGAGGATGAGATGGCTGGATGGCATGACTGACTCAATAGACATGAGCTTGAGCAAACTCTGGGAGATGGTGAAGGACAGGGAAGCATGGTCTGCTGCAGTCCACGGGGTGGCAAAGAGTCAGATACCACTGAGCGACTGAACAACAACGTGTGTTGAATGCTGGTGTGCTGGGTTCTGTGTATGAACTGGCTTGTTTAATCCTTACAATGACAGGAACCCAAAGCTCTGAGAACTAAAGGGATGTGCAGTCTGGAACTGGAAAGCCACCTCTTGCTGTTCCCTTTGTGCAGGTCCTAGTGGGGAGGGTGGCTGGTGTGAGGGTGGCCTGGCCCCGCTGGGAAATGGGATTTCTAGGGCTGGAGCCCAGTTCAGAGTACAAGCCTTGATGAGGAACAGATGCACACAGTCTGGGCCCTGCCCACCCTCCTCTGCAGCCCAGGATGGGGGTGGCGATGGCTTCCAGATGGGCTCAGCTCTGAGCGGTACCTTACGTGACTTGGTCTGGGTCCCTGTGGGGCCAGAGTGCAGACCTCCTCCCTGGCTCTCAGCCCCGCTGGTCCTGGTAGATACCCAAGAGCGTACCTTGGTTTGGATGAGGTGGTCTCAGGAATGTTGGTCCTGCTTAGAGCCTAGTTTCCTCCTCTGAGAAGCAGACATTGTTCCGCAATGAGCATTCTCCTTCTCTGCAGCCTGGCTGGGCCGTCGTGTGCCGGGAAGCTTGAGGAGCAGCATGCGAGTGTTTCCCAAGCGTGGAGGCCTGTGCGCCAAGGGCGGAATCTTCCAGGCCACGTGCCGCTGGAAAAGTAGGGACTTTGTGTTTGGCTTTTATTTTCTGAATGTATCATTCATAACCATAGTACAAGATCTTGAAGGTACAAAAAGAAAGGGACATAGTGAAAAGTGAATTTCTTTCCCACCTCGTCCTCCAAACACCCAGACTTTCCTTTCCTGAGGCAACCCTGTCACCAGTTTCTTGTGAATCTGCCCAGAGATGCTTTATGCACGTGTAAGGAAATAAACAGGAATTTTTTACCCAGTGATGGCAGATTTCACACACTATTCTGCACTATCCTTTTGTCGTCTAAAACTCCCTTTCCACTTCTTTCTATATGTTCCATGAAGAGTATCTCATTCCTTCTGATGCCTGACCAAGGTGATAGTCAAAATATATTTGGCACAGAGATTGACGAAGTAGAATGGATCCCAACAGTGCACGACCCCTACAACTGTACAGTGCTGGTGGCTGCTGCCAGCTCTGTGTTTGCATGGTTTTGTCATTGCACGGATGTGTCAACATGTACTCAACCAGTCTTCAAGTGATGGGTGCTTAAGTTGTTTCCAGTATTTTCCATTTTCAATCTAGGTTGCAACTGCATTGAGTATCTAATTTATATATTTGTGGGAAGATATGAGTAGGATATTTTTCTAGAAGTGAAACTGCATTCTTCATCAATATGTAAAATAAAATTGTTTTAACCTACAAAGCATAGACAAGAATTAACCTCATACCATATACAAGAATTAACTTGAAATGGGTCATGGATCTAAGTGTCAGAAGTAAACCCCATGTTTCCAGTATTTTCCATTTTCAATCTAGGTTGCAACTGCATTGAGTATCTAATTTATATATTTGTGGGAAGATATGAGTAGGATATTTTTCTAGAAGTGAAACTGCATTCTTCATCAATATGTAAAATAAAATTGTTTTAACCTACAAAGCATAGACAAGAATTAACCTCATACCATATACAAGAATTAACTTGAAATGGGTCATGGATCTAAGTGTCAGAAGTAAACCCCTAAAATATCCAGATAAAAAGTAGGAGAAAATCTTTGTCAACTTGGGTTATACAAACAGTTTTTTCAATAAGATACTAAAAGCATGAGTCAGAAAAGAAAAAAAAATTATGTCTGACTTAATCTAAATTAGAAACTTCTTTTTTTCTAATGACACTGTTAATAAAGTGAAAATACAATCCACAGATTGGGAGAAAATATTTGCAAAAACTGTATCTGATTAAAAAAAAAATTGGTATCTGGAATATATTGGACTGGCCAAGAAGTTTGTTTGGATTTTTCCTCAACATCATATGGAAAAACCCAGAAGAACTTTTCAGCCAACTCAATAAAAAAAGAGCTTGCATAATTCAATAATGAGAAAACAAATAATCCAATAAAAATGTGCAAAAGATTTAGAAAGATACTTCACCAAAATATAGATATTGATGGTAAATAAGCACATGAAAAGACACTCAGTATCATCAATCATCAGTGAAACGCAAATGAAAGCCACAGTGAGACTCTGTGCTGTGCGTTATTAGTCACTCAGTCATGTCTGACACTTTGTGACCCTATGGATTGTAGCCCACCAGGCTCCTCTGTCCATGGGGATTCTACTGGCAAAAATACTGGAGTGGGTAGCCTATCTCTTCCCCAGGGGAAGACTGAACTGAATTAAATTGAAGCAGAGAATGACTTGTGGGGAGACGCATGCTATTCAGATACGGTTACAAAGGAAGGCCTCACTGAAGAGGTGGCATTTGATCTGAGAGATTCAGAGGAAGAGATGGAGCCAGGCCTGTGAAATCTAAGGGGAGAGCATTCCAGGCAGAGAGGTTAGCAAATGCAAAGACCCTGGGGCCAGAATGAGACTCGTGTGTTTAAGGAACAAAGGAAGCCAGTGTGGGTGTAACAGGCAAGGACAAGGGACAGAAGACAAGGTCAGAGGGGGCATGGGGGTCGATTAGGTTGGGCCTTGTGGTCACCATGAGCTTGTACCAGCCCTGACTTAGTGCAAGATGCCCTCTGGATCCTTGTTCCTGGTGGCTCCTGGCCCCCTGCTTCCTCCTCTGTTCTTGTCAAGGTCAGTGGGCAGGTTGGCCATCCCTAGATCCCTCCCAGTGCCCCTCCACCCACCCCGGCTTATCCAACAGTAAGGCCCACCCTCCCTGAACCCCCTTTTCATAGGATCCTCAGTCCTCTTGTTTAATGCTGGGTTAACATTGCCATTGCTCTCTACCGCATCCCCCGAGATCACCAAGGACTCAGCAACATTCATTGACTGAGTGGGTGACGGATGCATTGTTGCCATTGTTAGGGAGGTGGCCCAAGGTGAGTGCTCCTCCTTCTGCTTCTTGGGGGCCTGAGACTCATTTGTAATCACCTGTAAAAGGCGAGAGAATGTAGCCAACAAGTGTGTTAACAGATGCATATAAACCTCAGTAGAAACTGGAGAAATGCGGGTTATACAGTAAGAGGCACAATCCCTCTGCCTACACCTTACTGGACTGGTGGCTCAGATGGTAAAAATCTGCCTGCAATGTGGGAGACCAGGGTTCGATCCCTGGGTCAGGGAGATCCCTTGGAGAAGGAAATGGCTACCCACTGCAGTATTCTTGCTTAGAGAACCCCATGCACAGCCAGGCTACTGTCCATGGGGTTACACAGAGTTGCACAGGACTGAATCACACACACACACACACACACACACACACACACACAGTGGACTGGCCAAAATTAGGAAGCCAGGAACTACCAAGTATTAGCGAGGATGTGGGAGATGGGAGTGCTTCATCCTGCTGGTGTTTGGACTGACGTGGTGCCAGCCCAGCCACCCTTCTCCTGCGTATAAAACCTGGAGAGATTCTGCTGCAAGCCCTGGAGGGGACCATAATAGGTAATGGGTCTCTCGCCTGTGCTGAGGTGTGAGGAAGGGACCAGCCAAAAATAAGCCACGTCTGATGTCATGGTAAGTGAGCCCCAGGGACGCGGGAGCCACGCAACCGGAGTTAAGAAACACCAGGTGCATGGGGGATAAAAGAAGATAGAAATCTGTAGCACGAGGCCATTTCTATAGATAAAAGACCACATACACCACAAAACATTCCCACATGGTTTACAAGGATCACGAGTATTCAAGCACACAGATAAGAGTGGGTTCCTGGGTGAGAGCAGAAGAGCAAGGAACATTAAGAGGGAAACAAAGCAAGAGAGACTTCCCTGGTGGCTCAGGCGGTAAAGCGTCTGCCTACATACAATGCTGGAGACCCGGGTTCAGTCCCTGGGTCGGGAAGATCTCCTGGAGAAGGAAGTGGCAACTCACTCCAGTATTCTTGCCTGGAGAATCCCATGGACGGAGAAGCCTGGTAGGCTACAGTCCATGGGGTCTCAAAGAGACCCGGACACGACTGAGCGACTTCACTTCAAAGCAAGAGAGGAGTTTACAGGAATTGAGAACCATTAACTCAACTTTCTTGGCATCCACACTGTGAAAACAAAATGAAGATAAAATGAGTATGATGGAAGGGTGGCCAGAGCTATGTTTTCCTTAATGAGCCAAAGTGGGCAGAGTACTCAGCACGGACATGGCATACAGTCAAGCTTCTGAGTTGTGAGTCTTCCAGCCACTGGCTCAAGTCTTGCTTCTCTAGCTTCCTAGGCAGTGCTGCCCTCCTGTGGCCAAGACAGTGATAAAACTCAGGTCACTGCCAATTGTTCTGTCCCTCGCTCAGTCTTGTCCAGACTTCTTGCGAATCCATGGACTGCAGCATGCCAAGCTTCCCTGTCCTCTGTCTCCCAGAGTTTGCTCAAATTCGTGTCCATTGAGTAGCTGATACCATCCAATCATCTCATTTTCTGTCATCTCCTTCTCCTCCCACCTTCAATCTTTCCCAGTATCAGGGTCTTTTCCAGTGAGTCAATTCTTTGCATCAGGTGGCCTAAGTATTGGAGGTTCAGCTTCAACATCAGTCCTTCCAATGAATATTCAGGGTTGATTTCCTTTAGGGGTGACTGGTTTGATCTCGTTGCAGTTCAAGGGACTCTCAAGAGTCTTCTCCAGCATCAGAATTCGAAAGAATACTCAGGCCACTAACAGGGAATCAGACGAAGGGTGTGAAAGAAGGAAGGAGGATGGAGTCACAAGAAGAAGGGGATTTCTGATTGGGAAAGATATGGATCAATTTGAGTCTTCCTGGAGGAGCATTTATGCTGAAGGATAGATACTATCTGGAGTCTGGGATATTGATGAGCTAATGAAAGAAAATGTGGAGTTATTAATATATTATCAAAAGCTGATTACTATGGACAGTGACTGCAGCCATGAAATAAATTAAAAGTCACTTGCTTGGAAGAAAAGCTTTGACAAACCTAGACAGCATATTAAAAAGCAGAGACATTACTTTGCTGACAGAGGTTTGTACTATCAAACTTAGTACTCATGCAGGAATGTGTGGGCTGGCCCATAAAGTAGGCTGAGTGAGCAAGAATGAATGCTTTCAAATTGCAGTGCTGGAGAAGACTCTTGGAAGTCCCTTGGACAGCAAAGAGATCAAACCAGTCATTTCTAAAGGAAATCAACCTTGGATATTCATTGCAAAGACTGATATTGAAGCTGAAACTCCAATCCTTTGGCAAAGAGCCGACTCATTGGAAAAGAGCCTGATGCTGGGAAAGAGGAAGGAGGAGAAGGGGGCAACAGAAGATGAGATCTTTGGATGGCATCAGCGACTCAATGGACATGACTTTGAGCAAACTCCGGGACATAGTCAAGGACAGGGAAGCCTGGCGTGCTGCAGTCCATGGGGTCACAAAGAGTCATACACCACTTATGGACTGCACAACAACCATGACTAAGCCAGGCTGTATGCCCGTCTTCACATACCTGATATTTCATCCTCCAGCACCCTGGGAATGAGTGTTAATGCTTTTGGCCTCACTGACAGCTGTGAAAAGGGAGACTCAGGGAGCGAGGTGACACACCCAAGGATTCACACCCAGTCTGGGAGACGGGCTGATATGCTGTTTGTTTTCACTTTGGGGTGGATCAAGGAAACCAGTGATCCCAGGCACAATTTACCCCTGAATCTTGGCATTTAAACAACCTCTTAGCAGAATTTCACATCAGGTTTGCACAAGTAATGGAAATGGAACCCCCAGAGAGAGAGGGATGCTCGCTGTGGGATGGCCGGTGGGGCCTCATCTTGGAAGCTGCCTCTTGCTCTTTGGCAGGCAACTGGGGTGCCCACACTTGGGGATCAAAGGTAGGGTCTCACTCTCTGCACTCAAGGATGTGTCTCTAAGACATTGCCTGAAAAATGCTTCATTTCAGAATTTATGTCAAAGCCTTTTGAATTTTTATTAAGGATTTATTTAATGACCAGTTTGCAAAATGTCTCCAAAGTATTTCATTTTTACTTTTTGGACTTGGTAATACATTTCTCTCTCTTAAAAGTTAAAAGGAACAAGAGAAAAGCAGATCTCCTTTCCATGCCCTTTAACCACAGCCTGTGCACACCATGGTCTGCTGTGCAACTGGCCTTTCCCAGGTAACAGTGGGTCTCGGGAGTGCTCTAGGCCAGCACACCGCCTGCCTCCTCAGATTTCCCAGCTGCACGGTGTTCATTCCATCGCAAGCTATGCAACTGTAGTATAAACAGATCTCTTAGAGATGTTCAAGATGTTTCCAGTTTTTTGTGATGACACATAGCCTGCAGGGAGTAGCCAAGTACCGTGTATGCTTGTCCCTTTGCATGTGAACAAGGCTAATTAGAGGATAAATCACTAGAAGTGAATTGCCAGGTCAGGGGACATGCACAATATAATTCTGATAGATGTTGCCCACATCTATCAGAGGCTGGGCTCTGGGTAGAGGCTGGGCTTCCTTGTCAGCTGTAGAGGCTGGCCTTTTCCTCTCTGTAGAGTTTGCTTCCCTGGGGAAGGTAGGAGTGAGCGCCAGAAGCTGACCCACAGAACGGTGGTTTGAAATTCTGGCTCTTTGCCAATCAGATGGGTGGAAAATAGTAACTCTGTGTGATTTTATTGTCATTTAATTTGAGTGAGCTTGACCATCTTCGCTAGTGTGTGTGAATTCTTATTCTAGATCAGTGTTTTTGCCATAAGAGAGCAAAGCCTTCGGGCTGAATGAATGAAAAGGCAGCATGCATGAATGAAAAGGCAGCCTCGTGGAGGGCATTGGTTTGAGCTCCCATCCCACCGCTTACTTTCTGAGACTCAGATTCCTTGTCTGTAGAAAAAAACAGGAATAATGATAAAATCTCCTCCAGAGAGATCTAGCCGAGCACAAATTTAAGTTTTTAATGCTAAATGCCTGGCACAAGTTCCTGGCTCACACTTAGTGCATAAGAAATGTTTGTTGAGTGAATAAACAATATGTAATAATAAAAACTTTTATTGAGCACTAGCTGTGAATATATAAACCGTTGCTCTTATATTAACCTATTTAAACCTCACAGTGACAATGGGAGGGACACCCATTTCCCTCTTCTACAGATGAGGAAACTGAGGCACAGAGAAATCCAGTGTGTTAGTCACTCAGTTGTGTCCGACCCTTTGCGACCCCGTGAACTGTAGCCCACCAGGTTCCTCTGTACACAGGATTTTCCAAGCATGAATACTGGAGTGAGAAAACCAGAGGGTCTTGCCTAAAGGCTCAGCGAGGGAGATGGGATTAGTGGCCTTGCTGTCTGTCCCTCCACCCTAGGAGAGAGGTACCACGGTCAACCCCTGTTTCCACTGTCTGTTGCTACAAAACCTCCCAACCTGAGAGATGGAAAGCATCAACCATTTTTCTGTGCTCATGAGTTCTGAGGATCAGAGTCCAGACACAACAGAGTAGGGCTGGCTTATCTCTGCTGGGGCCTTGGCTGGGAAGATGCTACAGCTGGGGCTAGAAAGGCCAGGGCTGGCGGACCCGCTCCGGAGATGGCTTCTTTAGTGGCAGGTCTGGCTGGATGATATCCTGCCTTGTGGATGGCAGGCTGAATGGAAAAGCACTGCTAAAGGTGAGGCTGGGAGTCATGGGGGGCAGGGTGGGGAGCCAGCAGGTCCCAGGGCTGTGTCCAGGGTCTAACAGCCTAAGAGCCTTAGGAATTCTGGGCCTGGCACCCCCATGAGCAGCTTCCTCTCCAGGCCTCTCTGCACATACTGTTTCCTTGAGCTGGGACCTTCTCCGCCCATCACATTCACACCTCCTCATTCTCTGGTCCTGGAAGTAGAGCTCCCAGATTTGCTGTCCCTCCCCCTAGATCCTGTTCCCTGTGGAGGGGCCTTATCATACCATTGTATGGACTTGTCCACAGGCTGAAAGATCCAGGGACAAGATCTGAGTCCTTATCACCAGCACCCACCACAGTCCCAGGCACACAGCAGGCACTTTATGCATATTTACCGGTGGATAAAGAAATGAGATCAATGACTTCTGAATGGCTTTAACTTGAGCCTCAATTTCCTTTTCTATAAACTGTTTTCACGGATGCCAAGAAGATGGCAGGAGATAAAGGATGTGAAAATATATGTGCATAAGAGGCAGGCAGAAAAATGGGAGTTAATATAATCTATACTGAGGGGAGGAAAGTAAAGAAAATGAGATACTGCCCCTAAAACACTTAGCAATGATAGATGTTGCCCACATCTATCAGAGGCTGGGCTCTGGGTAGAGGCTGGGCTTCCTTGTCAGCTGTAGAGGCTGGCCTTTTCCTCTCTGTAGAGTTTGCTTCCCTGGGGAAGGTAGGAGTGAGCGCCAGAAGCTGACCCACAGAACGGTGGTTTGAAATTCTGGCTCTTTGCCAATCAGATGGGTGGAAAATAGTAACTCTGTGTGATTTTATTGTCATTTAATTTGAGTGAGCCTGACCATCTTCGCTAGTGTGTGTGAATTCTTATTCTAGATCAGTGTTTTTGCCATAAGAGAGCAAAGCCTTCGGGCTGAATGAATGAAAAGGCAGCATGCATGAATGAAAAGGCAGCCTCGTGGAGGGCATTGGTTTGAGCTCCCATCCCACCGCTTACTTTCTGAGACTCAGATTCCTTGTCTGTAGAAAAAAACAGGAATAATGATAAAATCTCCTCCAGAGAGATCTAGCCGAGCACAAATTTAAGTTTTTAATGCTAAATGCCTGGCACAAGTTCCTGGCTCACACTTAGTGCATAAGAAATGTTTGTTGAGTGAATAAACAAATATGTAATAATAAAAACTTTTATTGAGCACTAGCTGTGAATATATAAACCGTTGCTCTTATATTAACCTATTTAAACCTCACAGTGACAATGGGAGGGACACCCATTTCCCTCTTCTACAGATGAGGAAACTGAGGCACAGAGAAATCCAGTGTGTTAGTCACTCAGTTGTGTCCGACCCTTTGCGACCCCGTGAACTGTAGCCCACCAGGTTCCTCTGTACACAGGATTTTCCAAGCATGAATACTGGAGTGAGAAAACCAGAGGGTCTTGCCTAAAGGCTCAGCGAGGGAGATGGGATTAGTGGCCTTGCTGTCTGTCCCTCCACCCTAGGAGAGAGGTACCACGGTCAACCCCTGTTTCCACTGTCTGTTGCTACAAAACCTCCCAACCTGAGAGATGGAAAGCATCAACCATTTTTCTGTGCTCATGAGTTCTGAGGATCAGAGTCCAGACACAACAGAGTAGGGCTGGCTTATCTCTGCTGGGGCCTTGGCTGGGAAGATGCTACAGCTGGGGCTAGAAAGGCCAGGGCTGGCAGACCCGCTCCGGAGATGGCTTCTTTAGTGGCAGGTCTGGCTGGATGATATCCTGCCTTGTGGATGGCAGGCTGAATGGAAAAGCACTGCTAAAGGTGAGGCTGGGAGTCATGGGGGGCAGGGTGGGGAGCCAGCAGGTCCCAGGGCTGTGTCCAGGGTCTAACAGCCTAAGAGCCTTAGGAATTCTGGGCCTGGCACCCCCATGAGCAGCTTCCTCTCCAGGCCTCTCTGCACATACTGTTTCCTTGAGCTGGGACCTTCTCCGCCCATCACATTCACACCTCCTCATTCTCTGGTCCTGGAAGTAGAGCTCCCAGATTTGCTGTCCCTCCCCCTAGATCCTGTTCCCTGTGGAGGGGCCTTATCATACCATTGTATGGACTTGTCCACAGGCTGAAAGATCCAGGGACAAGATCTGAGTCCTTATCACCAGCACCCACCACAGTCCCAGGCACACAGCAGGCACTTTATGCATATTTACCGGGTGGATAAAGAAATGAGATCAATGACTTCTGAATGGCTTTAACTTGAGCCTCAATTTCCTTTTCTATAAACTGTTTTCACGGATGCCAAGAAGATGGCAGGAGATAAAGGATGTGAAAATATATGTGCATAAGAGGCAGGCAGAAAAATGGGAGTTAATATAATCTATACTGAGGGGAGGAAAGTAAAGAAAATGAGATACTGCCCCTAAAACACTTAGCAGTGTCTGGCACACAGTAGGTGCTCAACACATAGAAGATATTCTTGTTATTAGTCAGCATTGCTGAATAATTGATGCTTTTGAACTGTGGTGTTGGAGAAGACTCTTGAGAGTCCTTTGGACTGCAAGGAGGTCCAACCAGTCAATTCTAAAGGAGATTAGTCTTGGGTGTTCACTGGAAGGACTGATGCTAAAGCTGAAACTCCAATACTTTAGCCACCTCATGCAAAGAGTTGACTCATTGGAAAAGACTCTGATGCTGGGAGGAATTGGGGGCGGGAGGAGAAGGGGATGACAGAGGATGAAATGGCTGGATGGCATCACCGACTCGATGGACATGAGTTTGGGTGAACTCTGGGAGTTGGTGATGGACAGGGAGTCTTGGCGTGCTGCAATTCATGGGGTCGCAAAAAGTCGGACACGACTGAGCGACTGAACTGAACTGAACTAATTATTATTACTTTTTTTTTTTTGGTTATAAGAAAGCAGATTTCCTGAGCCAGAACGACCAATAGCATGGTTTTCATACACGTGGAAATGGGAATGGAGACTATGAAGCTCCAGGAGTTGGGGGTGGGGTGGGGAGGTTGTGAGTCTTGGCAGGAGGATCAGAATTGCCACCGTCATGGAGACTGGCTATGGGATGTTGGGTGAGTGTCTTCTGCTGAGTCTGTTTCCCTTCTGTGCGAGAAAGGGCCTGGGCTCTGGACCTCACGTCTGACCCTCTGGAGCTGTGTGAATGCCACTAATCCCATTGCCACTGGTGGTCTGTTCAAGCCTGTTTCTGGTCGGGTGTCGCCCTCTAGTGACAGAAGGTGGGTAGAACAAGCACCGTGGTGCCTGGTCAGGCAGGTTACATGAAGTGAGCACAGGCCGTGCAGAGACGCGGCCTGGAGAGACAGCCTCAGTGGGCCTCTCTGGAGTGGGGCCTACAGGGGTTAGGTAAGGGAGCCTGAACTTGGGCTAAGCTGTTGTTCTCTCCTTCTGGGTAGCATCCGGAGGGGCCATCCCCCAGAACCTCCCCATGTACTCTGTCTGAATGCCCTCTCTTGCTGAGTGGCCCCACCAGTTTCTGAGCTTCTCTCTGAGCTTGATCTGTAAGAGGTGGTCCCCTGGAGGGTCTTCTTCCAAGGAAGGGGCCTAAATTCTGGGGAGACTGTGGGTGAGGCTGAGATTGTCAAGGCTGCATATTGTCACCTTGCTTATTTAACTTAGAAGCAGAGTCCGTCATGTGAAATGCCGGGCTGAGTGACTCGCAAGCTGGAATCAAGATTGCCGGGAGAAATACCAACAGCCTCAGATACGCAGATGAGACCACTCTTATGGCAGAAAGTGAAGAAGAACTAAAGAGCTTCTTGATGAAAGTGAAAGAGGAGAGTGAAAAACTGGCTTAAAACTCAACATTCAGAACACTAAGATCATGGCATCTGGTCCCATCACTTTATGGCAAATATATGGGGAAAAAGTGGAAACAGTGACAGACTTTGTATTCTTAGGCTCCAAAATCACTGTGGATGGTGACTGCAGCCACAAAATTAAAAGGTGCTTGCTCCTTGGAAGAAAAGCAACGACAAACCTCAACAGAGTATTAAAGAGCAGAGATATCTCTTTGCCGACAAAGATTTGTATGGTCAAAAATGGTTTTTCCGGTAGTCATGTACGAATATGCAAGCTGGACCATAAAGAAGGCTGAACGCCAAAGAACTGAAGCTTTCAAATTGTGGTGCTGGAGAAGACTCTTGAGGGTCTCTCGAACTGCAAGAAGACCAAACCAGTCAATCCTAAAAAAAATCAACCCTGAATATTCAATGGCAGGACTGATGCTGAAGTTGAAGCTCCAGTACTTTAGCCACCTGATGTGAAGAGCCGACTCACTGGAAAAGACCCTAATGCTGGGAAAGATTGAGGGCAGGAGAAGGGGATGACAGAGGATGAGATGGTTGGATGGCATCAGGGACACAATGGACATAAGTTTGAGCAAACTCTGGGAGATAGTGAGGGACAGGGAAGCCTGGCATGCTGCAGTCCATGGTGTTGCAAAGAGTTGGAGATGACAGTGACTGAACAACAAGAGCTGGGGTGGAGGGGCAATGAATCGCCCGAGACCCAAAGGTTGTAGGAGGAGTTTAGGCCCTGAAGAAACTTCATCTCCTAACTTGAAAACGTTTAGAAAAAACCTTGTCTGTAGCCCCCAGTTGGGTGGGGCAAAGAACCAGGTCCTCTGAGGCAAAGAATATAGACAGGGGATAGCAGGACTGGAACTATCCATTCCTGTCTTCGTGTCTTGGAATTTTGGAATTTAGAACATTCAAAATCCTAGAATTTGACACTTATCAGAAAACTCCATGTAGAATATCAGCTCTATAGAATCAGATTATGCCTTGAGATCAGAATCAGAAGTGCAGTCACCTCAACTTTAGACCTGGTAATCTGGGACTGGAAGTCATCTGAGAGTGTCCCTCACCCCTAGTCTGGTCTTGGAATGAATGCTTGCTCTCACTTCAGTTCAGTTCAGTCGTGTTCAACTCTTTGTGACACCATAGACTGCAGCATGCCAGGCTTCCCTGTCCATCACCAACTCCCGGAGCTAACTCAAGCTCATGTGCATCGAGTCAGTGATGCCATCCAATCATCTCATCCTCTGTCGTCACCTTCTTCTCCTGCCTTCAATGTTTCCCAGCATTAGGGTCTTTTCAAATGAGTCAGCTCTTTGCATCGGGTGGCCAAAGTATTGGAGCTTCAGCTTCTTCCAATGAATATTCAGGACTGATTTCTTTTAGGATTGACTGGTTGAATCTCCTTGCAGTCTAAGTGGCTCTCAAGAATCTTCTCCAACACCATTGATGCTTTTAGTTCAAAAGTATCAATTCTTTGGCGCTCAGCTTTCTTTATAGTCCAATTCTCACATTCATACATAACTACTGGAAAAACCATAGCTTTGACTAGACGGGTCTTTGTTGGCAAAGTAATGTCTCTGATTTTTAATATGTTGTCTAGGTGATGATAGCTTTTCTTCCAAGCAACATGCGTCTTTTAATTTCATGGCTGTAGTCACCATCTGTAGTGATTTTGGAGGCCAAGAAAATAAAATCTCTCACTGTTTTCATTGTTTCCCATCTATTTGCCATGAAGTAATGGGACCAGATGTCATGATCTTAGTCTTCTGAATGTTGAGTTTTAAGCCAACTTTTTCACTCTCCTCTTTCACTTTCATCAAGAGGCTCTTTAGCTCTTCTTTGCTTTCTGCCATAAGGGTGGTGTCATTTGCATATCTGACATTATTGATATTTCTCCTGGCAATCTGATTCCAGCTTGTGCTTCAACCAGCCTGGCATTTCACATGATGTACTCTGCATATAAGTTAAATAAGCAGGGTGACAGTATACAGCCTTGACATACTCCTTTCCCAATTTGGAACCTAGTCTGTTGTTTCATGTCCAGTTCTGACTGCTGCTTCTTGACCTGCATACAGATTTCTCAGGAGGCAGATCAAGTGGTCTGGTATTCCCATCTCTTTAAGAGTGTTCCACTGTTTGTTGTGATCCACACAGTCAAAGGCTTTGGCGTAGTCAATTTGCTCTCACTGTCTGCTCCTAAATTTGTTCAAAATTAGTTAAGGCTGGGACAGGGCCCTGAAATCTGAATCTGTAGGGAGCACCAGAAAGTGCTGTTGGGCCATCTAGGTTTCTGTGGTTGCTCTTTGGTCACTTCAGTCATACCTGACTCTTTGCGACCCCATGGACTGTAGCCCACCAGGCTTCTCTGTCCCTGGGACTTTCCAGGCAAGAACACTGGAGTGGGTTACCATATCCTACCCCAGGGAATCTTCTCCACCCAGGGATGGAAGCTGCGTCTCTGGCTTGGCAGGTGGATTCTTTACCACTGAGCCACCTGAGAAGACCCCTCTCCCAGGTTAGGCATTAGATTTAACCCAGTTATGCCTCCTCTTCATCCATCAGAAGGGGGTATTGAGGCCCAGAATGAGGAAATGATTTGGCCTTGAGCCCACTGATTGCCGGTGACAAGCTGAGACTTGGACCTGTGCCTCCCGGCGCTAACCACCCCCCCCAACCCCGAACCCCCGCCAGCAGCAGCTCCGGGAGTTTAGACAGCCCTGTGGAACTGTCACACCTCCTAGGTGTCCCTGACCCTCCAGACATGCCATACAGGGCACAGACGGGTTCCTGGGGCCTCTCCTGTGATCTTGGGGCTGAGAGGTACAGGAGTAAGGGAGCACAGCTCTCGTCTGCCTCTGGCTGAGCCCCCTTCTTGTGAGAGGCCTGGAGGGGCTGAGGGCCTATTCCCCACCCAGTCCCTTACACACCTTGGTCCTCTGGTCCCCGGGCATTCCAGAGAAAAACACCCTACATGGTTTAGGTTCAATCACTCCAAATTCATCAGGATCATGATTTTGCAACACCACTTGATGCTCAAGAAGCATCTGTGAGTTTCTTTTCCCTTTATTTAAAAAAAAAAAGTGGAGTCTTGAAACAACCACAGAGCATTTCAGAGGCATAAACTTTTGCAGAAGAGAAGCTAGTGGCCTGGCCAGGCGAGGCGCTCTCCCGGACCTCAGGGAGACAAAGAGTGAGGCCTTGGGGACAGGGCCCCCAGAGTCTGCTGGAGGCAGTGATAGGGAATGTGCCTGTGCTGGGTGGAGGGGAGCCTGAGGGTGGGCACTGTCTCTGGGCGGGGCTGCCCTTCTCTATCACCTTTGGCCTCTCCTCTGTCCCGCTGACATCCCCGTTCCCAGGCCACCCTGGGGCCCTGGGGCCTCCTGCTCTCCTTGTTCTTGGCTGCGGGCAATGCCAGTGCAGGAAGCACCACTTTCTGGGGAGTTAGGAGAGCGAAGGACAAAGGAGGCCCTTGACGGTGGAATGCCAGGCAGTGAGGAGATGCCTTGTCTTGCTCTTCCTGCTGGTGTATGGCCTTGGCTGGCGGTTGGGGGGCGTGCCACAGGCTGGGGTGTCAGGGGTGAGGAGGGGAATCCTCCCTTACTCCTGACTCGACAACTTCCTTCCTCACCTCCCCAAGGCTCCCAAGACTTTCTTGCAGCTGTGGGTGTGCTGAGCAGGTGAGCAAGTGGAAGGCACAGCCCATGGGATCCCCAGGTGACCTTGGACAAGTCCCTTCTCAGCCTCAGTCTCCTCAGAGGTACAAAAGCAGGAGGAGCTGGAGGGAATACAGTGGCCTGGAGAATCTCAAAGTTCCTTTCAGCCTGCGTGGCCTCTTCTGGAATGAGCTGGGCGTTGGACATAGGCGACCAGGGGCTTGGGAAGCAGGGGCCAGGGCACCTTGAGAGGGAGAGTGCTGAAGGAGCAGTGATGCGCAGCAGGCAGCTTCCAGAAAGGTAGACTCGGTACAAGGCTGGCTGTCCGGCCAGAGGCCCCGTCACCGCTCCTCCATGGCCAGCTAGGGTATCCGGAAGCCAGCGGAGCCTCTTAGGAGCTGGAGGGAATACAGTGGCCTGGAGAATCTCAAAGTTCCTTTCAGCCTGCGTGGCCTCTTCTGGAATGAGCTGGGCGTTGGACATAGGCGACCAGGGGCTTGGGAAGCAGGGGCCAGGGCACCTTGAGAGGGAGAGTGCTGAAGGAGCAGTGATGCGCAGCAGGCAGCTTCCAGAAAGGTAGACTCGGTACAAGGCTGGCTGTCCGGCCAGAGGCCCCGTCACCGCTCCTCCATGGCCAGCTAGGGTATCCAGAAGCCAGCGGAGCCTCTTCCAGGGGCTTCCCAGGGAAGCTGGGGGCTGTGGAGATGCCTCTAGGGATTGGCTAGAGCTGGAGGCACCCATAACTCTGGGTTCCGGAGTCTTCTCTGGCGTGGAAGTAGGGCTCTCAGGACACAACAAGCCTGCCTGGGCTGTGGCTTGGGCCCCGCTTTTAGAAATATCTTCTCTGCAGTGGGGCTGAGGAGGGTCAGGGAAGGACCTAGAAAAAGCGGTGCGCTTTCTTTACGGAGGAATAGAGAGTAAGGAGTTGGGGAGGGGCGGGGTGCACAGGAGTTGGTCTCTGTCTTAGTGTGTGCGTGGTGGTTGAGGGCACACAGTGAAGAAAAACAGGAGGAAAGGAAAAGACAAAAGGAAAGCAAGAAAAAGGAGAAAGGAAGGGTAGGAAGGAGGGGAAAACCGGGGCGGCAGAAATGCAGGAAATGCAGGAGCAAAGAGGGAGGAGGTGTGAGTGAGAAAAAGAGCGCAGGGAAGGGAGACGAGGGGGAACAGCTAGAGAGTGAGGCGGCCCACGCCTTGGCTGGGGGCTGGGCGCCTAGGTGGGCGCTGGCCGCGGCCTCCCGTCTCCCCTGCCGTCCAGCTTCCGGTCCTTGCGGGGGCGCCGCTCTCTCTGGCCCTTCTTCCGATTGGGGTTTCTCTCTGCAACAAGAGCACAGTGTTGTTGCTGAGGCCATCCTGACAGACGAGGGGTATCCCCACTCCCTGCAGCAGGCTCAGAATGACACAGGGGTGCTGACCTGACAACCACTCCTTTTGAGAGTTGGGAGGGCAGCATCATGTACCCTAAACTGGACATTCTCAATTCCTTAGGGGCTGAAGAGGGCACTGACTTGTGGGGCACCACCCATGCTGGGCATCTGCGTCATTTAGGGCTCGAGGTCCATGTGGGGCCCCCTTTGTCGAGAGCTAGGGTAGCTTCAAGGGCTGGAAGGAGGGGGGCGGACAGGATCCACCCACGTGCACTCACGGCGAGTTTTACCCAGCTCTTTGCTGGAGACGCAACACCTTTCACCAGGGTCTCAGCACCAACCTCCCCACTTTGCTCCCGGTCCAGCTCTGCCCTCAAACATCAGTGACAGCAGCATCTGGCTGATGCTCCCGCTGTTGCCAGCTGTGGCTCCAGGTGCCCTGTGTAGCTCATCTCCAGGATATCCGGGAGGCAAGGGCAGCCCGGATGCCCCATATGACGCCGTCACTGGGGTCTGTACCCACTGGCTCTCCCACCATGGGCAGTGGCTGCAAACCCCAGACCTGCTGGGGAATCTTGACCCTGTGTGCCCCTGCCCCACCCCCGGGACCGGTGTGAGTGTCTAACACAAACACACAAACAAGCCCCATTTCTCAAGTGAGGCAACTGAGGCCCAGGAGGGCCCTCGCTTACTCAGAGGCACAGCCTAGGCTGGAGTTCTGGGCATTACTTTTGAGTGACTCTCGGCTCACCTGGAGCAAAAGACCACGTCGTCTCTGTGGCCTACCTATCCCCCAAACCCCACCCTTGCTCACACTATCCTGGTCACTGGCAGCTTCATCCACTGCCACATCCTCGCACTGGCTGTGCCCTCTGCCTGGAATGCTGTTCCTGTTGTGAGAGATTATCAACAAGCAAGAAGATGGAGGCATGGGTGGGAGCAAAAAGTGAAAGTTGCTCAGTCGTATCCGACTCTTTGCAAACCCATGGACTATACTGTCCACGGAATTCTCCAGGCCAGAATACTGGAGTTGGTAGCCTTTCCCTTCTCCGGGGGATCTTCCCAACTGAGGGATTGAAGCCAGGTCTCCTGCATTGCAGGTGGTTTCTTTACCGGTTGAGACACCAGGGAAGCCCAAGAATACTATCCCTTCTCCAGCGGATCTTCCCGACTCAGGAATCGAACTGGGGTCTCCAGCATTGCCGGCTGATTCTTTACCAACTGAGCTATCAGGGAATCTGGTAGGACCAAGGACAGCCCTAAATTTCTGATTAAAAGTGTCTGCACATCCAGGCCATCTTCTTGCATTACTGGCCCCATACTCTACAGGAGCTGCTGGGTGCTTCCCCAGGTCTGGGGTCTCTTCATTTCTCTGGTCCCATCTCAAACTCATCCCCTGTCCCCAGCTGCCCACCATGTATGGAACAGTCCCCCTGGAAGAAGACTCATCCCATCCAGTCTCTAACCGCTGCCCTAGCTTCATGTAGCGAGGAATCAGCTCGCTCAGAGCCGAACTCTGTCTCGTGTGTGAATGAATGCCAAGTGCTGTGGAACACTTGTCCTGTTGCTGACTATTCTAGGGCTATCAATGTGCTGTCAATCAGGAGGTGAGACAGCTCTGTTGGACTTTACAGAGAACTGGTCACCATTTGGGAAACTGCGTCTCTGATGGCAACATAGTGGTGCCTGAGGCCCTGACTGTGGACAGCAACCGCCTTCACTGTGATGTTACTTCAGTCAGTACTCTCTGGTGTGTTGGACCCAAGCACGGCCATAATGAAATTTGTTTCTCCTTATAGTTAGGCACTAGGCGTGGGTGCATGCTAAGTCCCTTCAGCTGTGTCTAACTTTTTGTGACCCTATGGATCATAGCCCACCAGGCTCCTCAGTCCATGGGATTCTCCAGGCAAGAATACTGGAGTGGGTTGCCATGCCCTCCTCCAGGGGATCTTCCCAACCCAGGGATCAAACTCTCATCTCTTACATCCCCTGCACTGGCAGGCACGTTCTTTCCCGCTAGTGCCCCCTGGGAAGCCCAGCTAGCTACTATACTGGTTTTTCTTTTTTAATTACCAGTGCAAATGGGTCACATTATCCATGACTTTGTTTCAGAGGGTCAAAGAGGGTGTCCCAAGTCCTTTATTATAGGAGGTATCAGTCTGAAGGGGTCTCAAAGCCCTGCTGGAAAGGACAAGCTTGATCTTCCTAAGGGGTCTGAGGCTGACCCTCGCAGGTGGACGCTGGGGAGGGCAATGCTCAACACACAGGAAGTTGTGGCTAGTGGGGGCCTTCGGGCTGTGCTGTGCTGAGTCACTCAGTTGCCTCCGACTCTTTGTGACCCCATGGACTGTAGCTCACCAGGCTCCTCTGTCCATGGGGATTCTCCAGGCAAGAACACTGGAAGGGGCTGCCATGCCCTCCTTCAGGCAGTCTTCCCAACCCAGGGATTGAACCCAGGTCTCCTGCATCGCAGCAGATTCTTTACCATCTGAGCCACTAGCGAAGCCCTCAGGCAGCCCTACAGGGACGCTTTGTGGGGTCTGGGTCCTGCAGTCACTATGCCCTGCCTGTTGCCCACCGTGCCCACCCTGGTGCTCACCTCCTGGGCAGGGCCTCCGGATGGAGCATTTCCTTGACTCAGACAGCACCTGGCAGGTGGCTGCCTCCTCCCGCCCAGCCCGGCCGGCCTCCCGCACGCGGGTCTCCAGGCCCCAGGCCGAGCCGCAGGTCTTTCCGTTGTGTGTACAAGGACTCCAGCTGCCCCAGGGGCTCAGCTCACACTCGTCTGGGGGAGGGGAGGGGGAGATAGACAGACAGATGGGGTCAGTTGGCAGTGAGTGTCCCTCAGATCAAGTGCAGGGTCTGAGGGGTTCATTTCCCTGAAGACACCATCTCCACGTGTTAGAGTCCCAGGCTGTCATTAAGGAGCCAAAGGGGAACGTTTAAACAGCTACTTCTGAGATCCTGGGATGACAGCGGCACTAATGCAAACACAGGCCGCGGGTGGAAGGCTGAGTGACTGACTGTGTGGCTTTAAAGGGGAAGGCTTCCCTGAGGAGGTGACACAGGAGCCAGAGGAAGAGCAGACTTATCAGGTGGCAGCGGAAAGAAGTGCATCCCAGGCAGGTGTGCACAGCCTGGGAGGCCTGGCCATCCTGCGTGGGGCATGAGGATGCTGTAGTGAGGGGCAGAGGGAAGATTCAGGATGGGAGGGAAAAGTGACCGACTGTGTGGCTTTAAAGGGGAAGGCTTCCCTGAGGAGGTGACATAGGAGCCATGACCGACTGTGTGGCTTTAAAGGGGAAGGCTTCCCTGAGGAGGTGACATAGGAGCCATGACCGACTGTGTGGCTTTAAAGGGGAAGGCTTCCCTGAGGAGGTGACAAAGGAGCCAGAGGAAGAGCAGACTTATCAGGTGGCAGCGGAAAGAAGTGCATCCCAGGCTGGTGTGCACAGCCCGGGAGGCCTGGCCATCCTGCGTGGGGCATGAGGATGCTGTAGTGAGGGGCAGAGGGAAGGTTCAGGATGGGAGGGACAGGAGACAGGCTGCAAGCTTGGCTGGGAGGCCCTCACGGCCAAGACCTGGTTTCTGAACCTGATCATGTGCCTCTGATAAGCTTTAGGAGGTGGGAGTTAGCTGTGCTGTTGTGAGGAAAAATGAGGTCATGGACAGAAAAGGTAGGGAGTAATTTTTAAAAAATAGATGAATATATAATATATAGTATTCTTTACATTTGGTTCTTTTAAGAGTCCTGGAAAGGTAGGCAGAGAATAGGGCAGCTCTTAATACCTCCACTTTGCAGATTAGGACACGGAGGCCTAGAGCAGGTAAGGGGTAAGCTGAAGCTCCACTCCTTTGGCCATCTTATGTGAAGAGCAGACTCATTGGAAAAGACCTGGATGCTGGGAAAGATGGAGGGCAGGAGAAGAAGGGGGCGACAGAAGATGAGATGGTTGGATGGTATCACTGACTCAATGGACAGAGTTTGAGCAAGCTCCAGGAGATGGTGAAGGACAGGGAAGCCTGGCGTGCTGCAGTCCATGGGGTCAGAAAAGAGGTGGATACAACTGAGCGACTGAACAACAACTAGGGAAAAGAGGCGCTTGCACAGCAGAACAGCAAGCGCTTACGATCCAGCAGGGCCCAGTGACCAGGTCTCCAGACCCTGGGACTACGGTCCTTCACTGACGCATTCATCTGGGAAGCATAGCCTGATATCTGCCATGTGCCCCCTGCTGTGTGGGGTGCCCTGGTGAGGCAGGGAAGGCACAGCCCTAGTCTGCCTCCCAGAGCTCACCGTTTACAGCAGTGGGCTGGAAGGGCAGGGTGCTTGTCCAGACCTGGGGAAGCCCCGGCAGCAATAGGAGACCAGGGGGCCCCATCCTGAGCCACCTGGTGGGCTTCTTAGAGGAGAAGACTCCTGATCTGAGTCTTGAAGTGGGCATGGGGAGGTCAGCCAGATTCAGGGAGGGGCAGGAAGGACAAGTGCTCCAGCTGAAAGAAATGAAAGTGAAAGTGTTAAGTCACTCAGTAGTGTCTCTTTGTTGACCCCACGACTGTAGCCTGCCAGGCACCTCTGTCCATGGGATTCTCCAGATAAGGATACTGGAGTGGGTTGCCATTCCCTGCTCCAGGGGATCTTCTTGACCCAGGGATTGAACTCTGCAAGGTCTCCTGCATTGCAGGCAGATTCTTTAACATATGAGCCACCAGGAAAGCCCATAGTTGAAAGAAACACCCCAAGTGAAATCCCCCATGACTCTGCCCTCCGTGGGGAAGCTGGAGCACAGACTCAAACGGGAGAGGAAAACCTGATAGGGCTGGAGAGGTGGCAGACGGGGACCACAGTGCCCACAGCCTGGGGAACAATGGGAGCCACTGAGGGGCCTGGAGCAGAAGAGAAACCTGATCGGATTGTCATTCTCAGATTATCGCTCTGGCTTCTGGAACGAGAGACAGTGTGGGCTGCAGGCAGTGAGACTGGAGGCAGGCATATGGGCAAGAGGCTGTGGCCAAGATTCTAGCAATGGGCAGAGAGTGGGGAGAGAAAGGGATATTTGGGTGTAGGGTGGGGAAAAACTGATAGGGCTGGAGAGGTGGCAGACGGGGACCACAGTGCCCACAGCCTGGGGAACAATGGGAGCCACTGAGGGGCCTGGAGCAGAAGAGAAACCTGATCGGATTGTCATTCTCAGATTATCGCTCTGGCTTCTGGAACGAGAGACAGTGTGGGCTGCAGGCAGTGAGACTGGAGGCAGGCATATGGGCAAGAGGCTGTGGCCAAGATTCTAGCAATGGGCAGAGAGCGGGGAGAGAAAGGGGTATTTGGGTGTAGGGTGGGGAAAAGGGAAAGGAAGGCTGGGGCAAGTTCGGGAGCTTTATCCTGCTTCATTTCCCCCAAAGTTTTTTTTTTTTTTTTAACCACTTAACATCTGTATTTGTTCTTATGCATCTTCTGTCTCCCCTGTAAAATGTCATGTCTACAAGGGCAGAAACTTTGTCTATGTGTTCACTAATACGTCCTCAGCAACTTGGAACGTTGCCTGGAGCATAGAAAATGCTCTAGCAGATATTTCCTGGGTGGATGAACGAGATTCGATTGGGTGTAGGATGACAGGCAAGAGTCCACAGTGATGCCCATGCTTCCAGGATGGCCAGCCTGTGGGTGGTGGAGCAGGTCATTGATGGAGGAAGCCCAGAGGAAGCACCAGGCTGGGGATAGGCCGGAGGGAAGAAGGCACCCACAGGGCAGGTGAGGATGGGAGTCTGCTGCCTGTGAGAAAATGAAGCTGAGGAGGGCGAGTTAGGAGCCATCAGCGTTTGGAAGGACCGTGAACACAAGCCCAGAGAGACTGTGTGGTCAGAGATATGTGATTCAGGTGAGAACGCCGGAGAAGAGCCTCATAAAAGGGCAGATCACAGAAGCGGTGCTCACACAGGAATCTGAAAGGAGTAGGGGGAAAACAGAGCAGTCATGACTGCTAACACGACAGGCGATAACAATGACATATATTGAGCACTTACTGTGCCAGCTACTGTATTAAGTACTTTAAAGTGTACTAATCTACCCCTTACAACAACCCTCTCCCATGAAGTAGATTTTATCTTCTATTGTAATTTTCTTAACATTTGGAGAAACTGAAGGACAGAGAGCTTAATTGACTTGCTCAAGTTCACTAATGGGTGATTTTTAGAGATAGCATTTGAACCCAGGTCTTATTCCAAAAGCAATACTCTTTTTCTGGGCTCTGCAGCCACCCTCGGCAATAATAATGATGTAGTTGTTGATAGTAATAGTAATCATCACAGTGGTGCCTATGATGGGTCTAGTGTATTGAAGGGTTCCTGCGTGTCCCTGACATTGCATTGGGTTTCCTATCATCATGTGACATTCTGCTGCAGTTTCTTCCAGTTCTCCTGACACCCCTCACCAGCCCCTGCTCCAGGAAAGAGGGGACAAGGCAGGGTGAGGATGCCCCCACTCACCCTGGCACTCCCGTGTGCTCTGCTGGGCCGCAGTGCCTGGCGGGCAGGTGGGCAGACACTTTCCCTTGTACAGGTAAAACCGCCTCTTGCATTGGATGCAGAAGTCCTGGCTGAAGCAGCTTTCACATGTGGCTCCGCATTCTGTAATACAGCCAGGACCAGCCCTGGTGAGGGGAGCTACCTGGGGAGGGGACCCTCTGGGACTTCCCAAGACTGAGGAGGGCCTCTGAGTGACCCAAGCTCTGTAGCACTGGGGTCTGATTCAGTGTGTCTCTGGAGAAGGGAATGGCAACCCACTCCAGTTTTCTTGCCTGGAAAATTCTATGGACAGAGGAACCTGGTGGAGTACAATCCACGGGGTCACAAAGAGCCTGACACAATTGAATGACTAACATTTCATTTGAACCCCAGACTTGTCCTCAAATGGGGCTACATTTCGGAACTCCTTTTCTCATTTGAACTGAGGCCCAGTGGGGGCAGGTGTCATGTCCAAAGTAACATAGTTATTTTGATTCTCTTTATCATTTGAGCTGAGGCTCAGAGAGAGGAAATACCTTGCCTGAAGTCATACAGTGAATCTGGGCTTTGAGCAAGGACTCCCGACTCCATTTCCACCAAAGCTCAAAGATAGTCATGATTTGCCCAGCTCACAGTGAAAACCAAAGTTAGGAGTTAGGACTCCTTTTCCCATTGAGCTAGGCCCAGGGAGAGTGAGTAGATGCCAAAGGCCACAGAGCGATCTAGTGTGGAGGAGGAAGTTCCCTGCCCTGTTGTTAGTGTTGAGCTCAGAGGGGCACTGACTTGCTTAGGGCTTCAGAGCCAGCCTGAAGCAAGCACATATCTGAGTCTGGGCTCAGGCATACACTACTTCCCCAGGGGCTGCTGTGTTAGGTGAGAGGTGGGATGTGGACCAGGAGTGCGCAGGAGCGCAGTGCTAGCACAAGATAAGGAGGGGCCACATACTTTTGCACCTGTTGACTTCCTGGCCGCGGACGCCGAAGTAGCCGGGGGGACAGTCATGCACACACTTGCCGTACTGGCGGATGCCTTCCCGACGGATGAACAGGAAGAGCCTCTGCTGGCAGGTTGAGCAGCCATTCTCCTCTGAGCAGATAACACAGCCTGTGCAGTTGCCTCCCAGACCAGTGCCCACTGCCAGCCAGACCAGGGTGGAGGGTGGGGAAAGGGAGAGAGAGAGAGCAAAACCACACGTGTCAGCAGCTCGGACTGTCTCACTGGGACAGAACAGTAATTGAGCACGTGGCCATCCAAATGACTGCACTCCGATGCAACTAGACCATGTGACTTGGGTCATGTGACCAAACCCTGGCTGGTAGGTTATAAGGTAAAGCAGTGAGTGTGCAACTTCTAGAAAGCTTAAAGGGCAGGGTCATGCCCTTTGTCATCCCCTGATCCTTCCTGTTGGGTGGAATGTGAACATGAGGGCTGGAGCACAAGCATCTATTTTGGATCATGTGTTAAAGATGTTGGAGAAATAAGATTAAAAGTTCGGTCACTCACTGGCATATTTAATACAGTGTGTATTTTTGAGTGTGTTTGTGGTGCACATGCATGAGGAGGTGGGAGAAAACCCTCATCTCCCTGCCTTTGTGAACAATACCCCATTCCTCACTGACACCATTATCAAGGGCTCCCAACATCTTCAAGTACAGCAAGTAAAGGGAAGGAATTTTTTGTTCCAGAAGTGGCAACCAAAGCTGGGGAGAAAAAGGTGAGAAATACCCTAGGAAGAAAGCTCCTCCAGGGCTTACAGGGAGTCTCTGCCGTCCAACTACCTCTGATCTTGCTGACACCAAGACAGGAGGACTCAGGAGAGTTAGGAGCTGTCAACTTGGGGAAGAGGGGGTTGCTGTGGCTTCCCCTCACTTCCCAAACCCCCAAACCAAGTGAGAGGAGATGTAAGGGTACCCCTCACAGAGATTGTTGCCTGCATAAAGGGGGTGACCAGCATCTCACACCCCGGTTGGATATTAGCTTGTGTGGCTCTGCTCCTTCTAACACCGCGTTGAGCACAGAAGAGGCCAGGAGAGGGAAGAGCCAAGCTGAGGGGGGAGGCAGCAGAAGAAATTACACATCCTTTATGGCCAGCATGAGGGGTTCTCAGTGGCGAGCCTCCCCACGAGTAGTCAGGCTCAAGAAGCCTCACCCAAGAAGGCTGGTTTCTGGCAGGCGCCTCAGTAAGAGGCAGGACGGTAGACCACTGGGGCAGGTGGAGCTGGGGAGAGTCAGAAAGTAACCGGGTGTCATTAAGGCACAGGAAAGGGCAAGGCAGCTTCATAGAGGAGAGATTAGGGAAACATGAAACCGTTGCATGTTTATACCTCACCAAATTCAGCTTGTTTAATAAACTAGTTACCTTGGCACTATGTAAGCCCACTGGCCCTGTGATGTGACCCCACCAGCAAAGGGCAAAGAGACCCTCTGTTGGCTTGAGGTGATCTCTGCCACCTGGCAGAATAGGACTCAGATTAGAAATTATGTTCAATGATAGAGAAACAGAAGGGTATTTCCTGAAAACTGAGTTTGTGGTTGGAGACAGCCTAACACAGGTGTGGGAGGTACTACTCATTTTGGAACTAAAGAAACAGAGGCTCAAAGAGGTGAAATGACACACCCGGCATCCCCCAGAATCAGTGGTGCAGGGACCCGCGTCAGTCAGCCCCACGCTGCCGCTCGGTGCATTTGCTCGGGGCCGCCTCTGTGTCAGGCAGAGCCTGGGGCTGCAGGCATGAGCCACACGTGGCCCTGCTGTTCTGGGACCTTACGGCCTGGTTGGGAGGGTTGCAGCCCACAAAAGTGACCGCAACGCAGATGGTGACAAACCGAAACCCTTATCAACTAGTGTCTCTCGGAAGAGTTTAGGGATCACGCAGCCCAATCCCTGCAGCTTCCCTGGGGACTCAGAGGCCAGAGAAGGGGGAGCCTTCCCCAAGGTCAGGCAGCCAAATAGCAAAGAAATTCCAATTAGAGCTACTGTAGTATTTGTAGAGTGAGAATTCAACATGCTGCAGAAAAAACAACCCAACAAGGACTCACCCCCTGACCTCGGAGGGTGTCAGTGTGTGTGTATGCAGGCACGTGTGCGGACAGGTGATGGATCTCAACTACCATCATTCATCACCACCTCTTTGAAGAGCTGTTGGCTCTGCCTCGTGCTGCATCCCTGATCCCAGCCGTTGGTAGGGTGCCCTCTAGTGCCTTGCTGTTGTAATGACACCCCTGACTTTTTGAATCTGATGGCCTCATTCTGGCTTTCATCACATCTCTATAACTCATAGATCAGTCCTGAATATTCTTTGGAAGGACTGATGTTAAAGTTGAAACTCCAGTACTTTGGCCACCTCATGTGAAAAGTTGACTCATTGGAAAAAACTCTGATGCTGGGAGGGATTGGGGGCAGGAGGAGAAGGGGACGACAGAGGATGAAATGCCAACTGAATTGACTGAAAATAAGCAGGGTGACAATATACAGCCCTGGCGCACTCTTTTTCCTATTTGGAATCAGTCTTTTGTTTCATGTCCAGTTCTAACTGTTGCTTCCTGACCTGCATATAGGTTTCTCAAGAGGCAGGTCAGGTGGTCTGGTATTTTCATCTCTTTCAGAATTTTCCACAGTTTATTGTGATCCACACAGTCAAAGGCTTTGGCATAGTCAATAAAGCAGCAATAGATGTTTTTCTGGAACTCTCTTGCTTTTTCGATGATCCAGAGGATGTTGGCAATTTGATTTCTGGTTCCTCTGCCTTTTCTAAAACCAGCCTGAACATCTGGAATTTCACAGTTCACGTATTGCTGAAGCCTGGCTTGGAGAATTTTGAGCATGACTTTACTTGCGTGTGAGAAGAGTGCAATTGTGCGGTGGTTGACTATAACTCATTAGAAAGGGCAATGCTGTTCCTCCCATTTTCCCACGGTTACAGATGTAGAGACTTGAGTGCTAATTTTATGAATAATAAGTGATGACAGCTAGAGTTTGTACAATGTTGCTTTAGAAAGATCCAGACTTGGTGGCTCCTCAACTTGACTATGCATAAGAATCTCCAGGGAGGCTTGTAAAGCCTCTAGGCCCAGGAATGTACATTTAAGCAAGATCAAAATAGACAGAATTGGCATTTTGTGTGTGTCTTTTCTTGCTCACAATCTTCTTTCCCTGAGAACCAGACCTGGCAAGTATGCTTGTACAGCTTGACCCTGTTCCCTAGCCAGTGGTGGATAGGCTGTACCAAGGCCTGACAAGTCATCCATGCTGGGACCATTAGACCATCTCTCTAGAGAATTTTGACTGTGGGTGGACAGACCATGATTTAGGATGGCCTCTTGACCTAAGGACATTTGCAGGAGGGCAGGGTGGCCTGTTCCAAGGTACGAGTGTGAGAAGCTTTGGTGGGCACTAGCACTCTTTTCTAGCAAAGGCTCATCTCTGATTTTGAGGTTCATGTGGTACCACCTCTGTCTAACATGGGCTTGAGCAATCAACATCAGGTCCCCTTGACTGCAGTGATTGGTCCATACACAGGCACGTGTTTTGACGGAAGCTAGTCTTAGGATTGTGTGTGTGACTAACAAACCCATGAAAAGATGCTCAGCATCACTCATTATCAGAGAAATGCTAATCAAAACCACAGTGAGGTACCATTTCACACCAGTCAAAATGGCTGCGATCCAAAAGTCTACAAGCAATAAATGCTGGAGAGGATGTGGAGAAAAGGGAACCCTCTTACACTGTTGGTGGGAAAGCAAACTAATACAGCCACTATGGAAAATAGTGTGGAGATTCCTTAGAAAACTGGAAATAGAATTGCCTTATGACCCAACAATCCCACTGCTGGGCATACACACCAAGGAAACCAGAATTGAAAGAGACACGTGTACCCCAAAGTTCATCGCAGCACTGTTTATAATAGCCAGGACATGGAAGCAACCTAGATGTCCATCAGCAGATGAATGGATAAGAAAGCTGTGGTACATATACACAATGGAGTATTACTCAGTCATTAAAAAGAATACGTTTGAATCAGTTCCAATGAGCTGATTAGAAACTGGAGCCGATTATACAGAGTGAAGTAAGCCAGAAAGAAAAACACCAATACAGTATACTAATGCATATACATGGCATTTAGAAAGATGGTAATAATAACCTTGTATGCGAGACAGCAAAAGAGACACAGATGTATAGAACGGACTTTTGGACTCTGTGGGAGAAGGAGAGAGTGGGATGATTTGGGAGAATGGCATTGAAACATGTATAATATCATGTAAGAAATGAATCATCAGTCTAGGTTCGATGCAGGATACAGGATGCTCGGGGCTGGTACACTGGGATGACCTGGAGAGATGGTATGGGGAGGGGGGTGGGAGGGGGGTTCAGGATTGGGAACACATGTACACTTGTGGTGGATTCATGCTGATGTATGGCAAAACCAATACAGTATTGTGAAGTAAAATAAAGTAAAAAAAAATTACAATCAGAATGATGTAAGTCACCAGTAAGTGGAGCCCAACAGGTCATGGTGGAGCAGCTCGGCTTTAGCAAGGCTGAGGGCCTGAAGCTCTGCCCACTCAGCCCAACCACATGGCATGCTAAGGGGCCCTGGGGTTCTAGGGCACATGTTTTGAAAACCCCTGGCTCCTTCTGTACCTCCACTGGATGCTGGCCTTCATCGCTGCCCTCTCTCCCCTCTGAGGCACATTTCTCATTGAAGTATCAGTATTTGAGCTCTGATTGCAACCTCCCTGAGTTTTCTTGGGGCATCACAGGGGATGACATCCCATGTGATCTCTCTTAGTATTTCCTTCATAAAGACCATCCTCACGCAGTCAAAGTACCAATGGCCCTGAAAGGATGATCTTGTGTTGCTCCAGCATCCAGAAGGGCTTGGAATGACACTGGAGTCACTTTGTCTTTCCTCAAGCACCCAGGGGATAAGTTGAGACTTGGATGTCCATCTTATGGAGAACAACAGTGGACTTCTTATCACGGGGTTGGTAGTTTACTAAGGGATGCAGGCTTATAACAACTCTGAGTACATGCATTAGACCAAGGTTCAGTAATCCATTCATCCATCCAACCATTCATTCAACAGATAGCTAGTGAGGACCTCTCTGTGAGGTCCAGTGCTAGGGACTCAATGGTTATGAAATGTGGCAGTGATTATGAGAAAAGTATTTCAACTCTCTGGGCCTCAGTCATTCTAGCTGTGAAAGGGGGTGGTACTTAACTTGCAGATGTGATGAAAGCAGACGGTATAATACATAGAAAAGTCTTAGCATAGAGCCTTTCACCCTTGGGATGGTGAAGGGCTCAGGGCAGAGACAGAGAGGAGGCAGCTTTGGTCTCGGGTGGAGAGCAGTTTATTCTTTCAGTTGGGATCAGAGAATGACCTGTGTCCTTTGAAACAAGGGTTCCCAATCTCAAGGTCACCCACATCCTGAGAATGACCGCAAGCCCCTTGTTTTGATGGGAGTCAATGGTTCAGTGTTTGCAAGTGATCAGTATATTTTTTTCATTTAGCGATCTGAGTGGATTCAGGGTCATCTCTGCATTATCGTGCCTCCTGCCCACCTTTCCTTGAGGGAGTCAGAAGTCATAGGGCGACATCTAGGATCCTGAAAATTACCTGGTCTCTCAGGCAGGCCCATCTCCTTGGCAGCCCACAGTAAGCCTGAAATTGACACATCCTCAATACCCAAGCCAAGAACTTCAGCTATACACTTTAAAAAGAAAAACCCCCAAAACTAATTCGCTAACAGTTAAAAAATCAGATTTCACATAAGAAGCTGAAAAAATTATGAATACTTGCCCACACACCGGGCCTGCATTCCCGCAGGGAAATGCTTGGCTGGAATTCCACAGACAGGGCCCATACTCTCTGGTTTGCCAAGGTCCTCACCACTCCCTGTTATTATCCCTGACACTGAGGGCAAAGGTCAACCATCACGTATTATCATCCTTGGGCGCCATGTATTATCATCCATGTATCTTACAGCTGCTTCATTCATTCACATTAGAAGGCAATGCAGAGTAGGGGTTCCCAAACTTGGGCATGCATCCGATTCACCTGGGGGGCTGGTTAAATCACTGATTGCTGAGCCTTCCCCTCAGTCGCTGATTCAGAAAGTCTGGGTAGGGCTTGAGAATCTGCACTGCCAACAGGCTCCTACTTTAAAGTGGAGCAGGGTTAAGAGCCACAGTGGTTCGGTTCAAGCAGCTCTGCCCCTTATCCTGTTCACGTCCCCTTGAACTAGTGCCTTAGCTGCCCTGTGCTTCAATTTTCCCACCTGTAGAATAGGGATCACACTGACCAACCTGAGAGAACCCTGAGGACCTGAGCAGGCCTGACAGTTAACAAGGGTCTCAGTAACGTTGCTATCAGCACCCGCCACGCCTCCACTGGCGTTTGTGATCTCAGACTTGCTTTGGCAATCAGCGCAGAACTTTTCATTTGATGTCAACATTTTTGAGGTAGAGTTTCTCCACATTTGGGGTGTGCCCAGGGAAGCGTGTCTTGCGTGAGAACAGTGTGTGTCATGGTGGACCACAGGATTTAACACAGCTGTCCTGAAGGACTCCCTGGGGGAGAGGAGGATGGAGAAGAAGAAAAAGAGACTACCATCGCCTATCCCAAGGCAGGGCAACCTGAGGAGGGCCAGGCCCTTGAGAAGGATCCAGAACCATGTGTGGGGGGGGACCCACACACAGAGAGTGCTGGACGGCACATTCTCCTGTCCCCGCCTGGAGTGGAAGATGCATGTCACCAATGACCAGAGAAAATAAACAACATCTGGGCTCCCATCTGCCTGCTCAGATCGCCACATATGGGAGGCAGTCTTTGCCACTGGAGGCTGGCTCAGAGGACCCCCGGGCACATTCCTGCCTTGGGGGCAGATTTCATCATCCTCAGCAAGGCATGGGCCCTAGAGATGACTCCTGGTTGGAGAGACCGGGGCAGGCGGGTGTGGGGACACTGTCTCAGCTTCCAGCCCACTTTCTGGTTGTGTGATCTTAGGCAAATGGCTTCACTATTCTGAACCCGAGTCTCCTCTTTTGCAAAATGTGGACAATGTAGCAACCACCTCCCATCACTTGTGAGCTCATCCATGCCGAGTACCTAGCACAGTGCATGGCAGATAAATGAGCACTATTTTAGCACTTGATTGATGGGAGGTACATGGGAAGCACCCCTTGGGGCTCCCTTGAGAGCTGAGGGTTCAGCTTGGCTCATTCTCCTTCAAATTTCCAGTCTTGCACACTGCAGGTGCTTGCTATTTCTTAAATGAATGAATGATGGCTTGATAAAAGTTCTCAAAAACTGGTCTCAGGGAAGCTGCAGTCTAGTTAGGGGAACTTGGTTCATACATTGCCAAGAAAGCTGATGACTATTTCTTAAATGAATGAATGATGGCTTGATAAAAGTTCTCAAAAACTGGTCTCAGGGAAGCTGCAGTCTAGTTAGGGGAACTTGGTTCATACATTGCCAAGAAAGCTGATGATGTCTGCCCAGCAGAGCTCAGAGCTAAATGAAGGACCCAGGCAGCCAGGAGCTGGGTTCAGACTGCAGTTCATCAGGGATGGTTTTCTGGAGAGGCATATGTGGGAACTGGAGCAGGACTGGTTTGTGTCAGAAGAAAGGTTTCCTAAGAGAGGTGAATTTATGACAGTACAGGAAGTCCCCTACATACGAACCTTCAGGCTGTAAACTTGCAAAGATGCCAGTGTGTCCAGAGAAAGGATGAAGAGAGACAAGGGGAAGAAGAAGTAACTGAAGAGCTGAAGAGGCTCACAATGCAGGAGATGGCAAGGGGATGTTCTTTATTTGAGAAGATTGTTCTTTTTTCAGAAACAGGACCTGAATGTAGAAAGGTCCATGAAGTTTGCAGCAGCCGTTCAGAATGCAATTCAGTGCTACGGTGTCATCTATGATGAGAGAAAAAGCTACTATCCAGATGTCACTGGATCAGTTTTTCAAAAGGGGCAAGAGGACTGAATCCAGCAATGAACCAGAACCTGTGCCACCAACGTCAGGCGTGAGTGAAACTGCAGCTTGCCCCCATCTCCTGTGGCTGATGACCCTTCAGCTCCACCGTCTCCCAGCTCCCCTCCCTCCTCCAGTCAGTAACTCTTCTTGCCTCTTCACCTGATGCCAGCCCCTGTGTGCCAGATGTAGTACTGTGCTGCTGTGCTTTTCAAGGTACTGTACTGGAAGATTTAAAGTGGTTTTTTGTCTGTGTGAGTTTGTTTTTATGTATTATCTGTGTGGAAAGGAAAATAAACCTATTATAGTACAATACCACTGCTGCTGCTACTGCTGCTAAGTCGCTTCAGTTGTGTCCGACTCTGTGCGACAGAAGATTTAAAGTGGTTTTTTGTCTGTGTGAGTTTGTTTTTATGTATTATCTGTGTGGAAAGGAAAATAAACCTGTTATAGTACAATACCACTGCTGCTGCTACTGCTGCTAAGTCGCTTCAGTTGTGTCCGACTCTGTGCGACCCCATAGATGGCAGCCCACCAGGCTCCTCCGTCCATGGGATTTTCCAGGCAAGAGTACTGGAGTGGGTTGCCATTTCCTTCTCCAATGCATGAAAGTGAAAACTGAAAGTGAAATCGCTCAGTCGTGTCCAACTCTTCACGACCCCATGGACTGCAGCCTACCAGGCTCCTCTGTCCTGGGAGTTTCCAGGCAAGAATACTGGAGTAGGGTGCCATTGCCTTCTCCAGTAGTACAGTAATATATAGCCAATTATGTTAGTTGGGTACCTTGGCTAACTTTGTGGAATTACAAACAAATTGGACTTAAGAATGCATTCTGAGAACAGAACTTGTTTGTATGTAGGGGACTCACTATATAAGTTGGTGGCAGGGAGGGAGCTTGGGCAAGAAGCAGAGAGGAAATACTTGCTACAGTGTCAATACACGACACCAAGGGTTTAACGGGTAGAACCCTCAGAATATAGTAATAATAGGCACACATCCAAAATGGAAACTTTTAATACTTTCCTCCCTCTGCCCACCCCAAACTGCCCCTCCTGTCCACATGGGTCAATGGCTACTCCACTTGTGGTCAAACATCTTGGAGTCACCCTGACTCTTCTTGTGTCCTATCCCACATGTGTGTGAAGTCGTTCAGTTGTGTCCGACTCTTTGTGACCCCGTGGACTGTAGCCCACCAGGCTCCTCAGTCCATGGGATTCTCCAGGCAAGAATACTGGAGTGGGTTGCCATTTCCTTCTCCAGGGGATCTTCCCGACCTAGGGATAGAACCCAGGTCTCCTGCATCAGAGGCAGATGCTTTAACCTCTGAGCCACCAGGGAAGCCCCTATCCCACATACAATCTATCAGAAATCAGTCTACACCAACGCCAATTACATTCCCTCCCAATCGCCACTTGCCCTGTTTCGGCCATGTTGTCCTCATCTTTGCTGTCCCTCAGATATGCCAAGACCACTTCCAACTCAGGGCCTTTGCACTCGCTGCCCTTCCCTCTGCCTGGAATGCCCTCCCCACATTCATCCACAGGGCTCACCCCCTTGGGATCTCTACTGGAATGTCCTTCCCCATGAGACCTCCTTGACCACCTTGCCTGAAGTCACACCCATCGCACATCCCTGTCTCACCCTGCTTTGTTCCTCTTTGGCACGTATCTCCATCTGATACGTAAGGGGTTGGTTTGAGTTTTTGTTATCTCTTTCCCACCACTGAAAGGTGAGCTCCAAGAGGGCAAGGATAAACCACAGTGCTCTGCACAGACTCTTCAGCATCTTGCTTTGCTCACTTGAAGTATCTTGGCTAATGCTGCACATCACTGCCTTGTCCTTTTTCATAGCTGCTACCCCCTCCATGTAGAGACGCTGCGTGGTTCACGAGGTACAATGATCGTATCCACTTCAGAAAAGAGGAACCAGGCCCAGGGCAATGCTGCTGCTTGCTCGAGGTCACTTACTAAGAGATAAGTGACTTACTAAGAGGTATCTGACTGGATAGTCTGACACAGGCAGTGTGACTGCAGAACCTGAAGGCTTCACCTCAAGGCCACACTGCCTTCCCACTGCCAGTGTATCCCAATGCCTCCTTTAATCCTCCACAAACAGTAACAGGTCCCCTTGTTAAGGCCTTGCTAGGTTTCCTGTGCTGTGCTAAAGCTGGTCTCCTTCAATGTCCATTTGATCTTGATAGAGACAGGAAATTAACCAGACAGTGGCAGTATAGGTCATCCCAGGACTGATCCCGCTCTTTTGCACCTCATTCAATCTCCCTTCATCTCATGCTCATCTCCCCTTATCTCCATGACATGGAGCAGATCAGTACCTATGTGTTCAATCAGGGGGCCAAATGACCGTTTCCCTGGCCTTCAGGTCCCCTCCAGGCTCTCTCTGAATGATTCTCTTGCCACCACCTGGACTTGGAGGAGTGGGGAAGTACCCTGCCTCAGCCCCTGCTTGAATCCTTCTTAGAATTGGTTTCCACTGGCTGGGGAGGTGGGGAGATGGAGGCTGGTAGTGGAGCCAGGGCTCACACCCACATCTGCTATTTCCCAGCCAGTGGTGAGCCTTAGAATCAAATCCACATCAGAATCCCCTGGGGCTGTAGGCATTTTCCTGTTAGACCCTGTATCTCCAGTTAGTCTTTTAAAAATAACTGCTTATTTTACTGCACGTGCGCTCAGGCGCTCAGTCGTGTCTGACTCTTTGTGACCCTATGGACTGTGGCCCGCCAGGTTCCTCTGTCCGCGGAGTTCTCCAGGCAGGAATGCTGGAGTGGGTTGCCATTTCCTTCTCTGGGGGATTTTCCCAACCCAGGGATTGAACCCACACCTCTTGTGTCTCCTGCATTGCAGGTGGATTCTTTACTACTGAGCTACCTGGGAAGTGGTTATTTTGTACTACCAAATAGCCTCTCTCTTTGAAGATATTTATTATGCTTATTGAAAATTAAAAAAAATAATCACCTGGGGCTGCTTATTTAAAACAGAGGCACTTCCACCCCTGGATGTGTACTGTTGGTTTAACACTTTACAGTGGTTCACCTGGCGTCACGTGTGTATGAACTCATGTGATTTTCAAGAAACCACTCTGTGAGGTCAGCCAGGGCTTCCCAAACTAATGAGCATACAAAGTGCCCAGGGGTCTTGGGTTCAAATGTAGATGTTGATGCTAAAGGTCTAAGGTGAGGCCTGAGAGTCTGCTTTTTGACAAGGCTCCCCAGGGATGCTGATGGTGCTGGCTTCCAGACCTCATTTTAAGAAGCAAGAAGGCAGGTGCTGTTATCACTTCTTATTTTATGGGAAAGGAAAAGTGAAAGTGTCACTCGCTCAAGTCATGTCAGACTCTTTGCGACCTCATGGACTGTAGTCTGCCAAGGCTCCTTGGTCCATGGAATTCTCCAGGGAAAAATACTGCAGTGGGTACCCATTTCCTTCCCCAGGGAATCTTCCTGACCCAGGGATCAAACCCAGGTCTCCCACAATGCAGGCAGATTCTTTACCATCTGAGCCACCAGGGAAGCCAAGAAACCTGCCTTTAGATCCCGGTTCCTTACTCCATTCCTTGGGCCTGTTATTGGACCTCAGTTTGCTCACTGTAAGCTAGAGGCAATCACTCACTCACTGGAAAGCCTGTTCCTTCCACAAATATGTACCAAGGACCTACTAGTTGTAGACACTGGGGATCCATCAGAGAACGAGACAGCTCTTCTCCTCATGGAGTCTGCATCCTGAAGGACAGAGAGAGGTCATCCGAGACAATGACAGAAAGTGAATGAAAGGAAACAGAGTGAGCAGAGGAGGGTCCGGCCACAAGACAGGACTCGCTGAGACATACGAGGAACATATTCCTGGCAGAGGAACCAGCAGGTACAGCATGGAAGAGGGCAGTGAGGCCAGAACACAGAGACTGGTCAGAAAGGCAGATCAGCCCAGAGCAAGGTGCTGGGCTCAGAAAAGGCTAGTTCTGGGCTTTCCTGGAAGCAAGATGGGAAGACCCTGTGGGGTGCAGGCCAACAAGAGTCTGCATCTCAAGAGGTCCCTTTGGGGCTGAGCAGAATGGATGGGAAGGGGCAGCAGTGGGAGCTGGGAGCCTGAGTTGGAGGCCTGTGGTCACCTAGGGGGTTCTGGACCAGGCTATTGGCTGTGAGCAGCAGACGGACAAGTCTTGCTCAAGGGTAATTGTGAGAATTAAAAGGTAAGCAGTCTAGTCATGGTGCAGCAGGTGGCTGGTGTAAGCTCCTGTCAGCTCCCCGTCCCTGATCTGAGAATCCCATGATGGTATCTAGTCCACAGCCTCCTCCAGAGGCACCTGAATCCCTTCTGCTCCTTCACATCACTGGCTCTGGTCGTGCTTCCATGACCTACGGTGGCCTCTTGACGTTCACAGGCCACTGGGACAAAGTCTCACTCACATCTTGCTGTTCAGTTGCTCCCTACACCTGCTGCATACCCGCTACCTCCAAGCTGGGCTGATACCTGAGGCCCGTCTGGATGGCTCCCTGGGTCATTCTCGAAGGTGAGAAAAACAGAACAGGCATCTGCCCGTCCAGGCGCCCAGACCAACTGCCCAGCTCAGGAAGTAGAGATGAGGGGAGGCAGCATGGGGCAGGCAGGAGTCCAGGTCATATACCTCTGAGTTTGAATCCCAGCTCTGCAACTTTGACCCTGGGGGGTCCCTCTCACTTCTCTGAGCCTCACATCTCAGCTGCAAAATGAAAACGATGCTACCAAAGGGTTGTCTGGAGGATGAAGGGAGGTAATAACCTACAGAACACCTAGTGGCATGCCCGGTTCATATGCTAAGGACTCACCAAATGGGAGTCAGCTTTATCCCCATTGCTGCCCTGGGTTCAGCTCAGCAATTCCTGGCACGGTGAATAAGAGCTCTGGCTTTGGAGCCCCAGGTTGGCTTCCAACCCAGATGGATGGGGGCTGTGGAAGCCTGGGCATGTGGCCTCACCTACCTGGATCCTACTTTCCTCTCCTGTAAAACGAGTCCTATCTCCTGAAGTTATGGGTAATTAATGCACACAAATCACCTGGCACAGAGTAGGTGCTCAAAACTGGTATGATGCCAGCAGGGAGGAGTGAAATTATGGGTAATTAATGCACACAAATCACCTGGCACAGAGTAGGTGCTCAAAACTGGTATGATGCCAGCAGGGAGGAGCTGAATGGAAGAAGGTGACAGAGGCTTTGCCTAGGAAACATCTCATGGTCCTGGGGTACTGTCTCCACCACACCAAAACCCAGTCAGTTGGAGGGACCTAGGCTTGCAGGGCCGGGAAATTCCACACCCACTGTTAGCTGCTCTCAGTTTTCTCATCTGCAAAATGGGGATTGTAATCCTTCTTATCCATTTAAAGGCAGGATTAATGGCTAGAACCAAGACAAACAGCCACAGCCAGAGATACTGATCTCTATGAGCTCCTAAAGACCCTCTGAAGGACCAGGTCTGCAGAGGGGCAGAGCCAGGCCGATGCCTGCTGAATATCTACAGCATGCAGGACCCTGTGCCATCAGGTCCTTCTGTTAAATCACTGCAAACCCATCACAGCCTTGCAAAGCTGGGCTATATTTACCCATTTTCATGGATTGAAAACTGAGGCTTAGAAAGGTAAAGTGGTTGACCCGAGTACTCCCAGCAGAGTCAAGTGGGATACAAACCAGAGCCCTAGCTCCCAACTGCTGGGAGCTGCACCTCCCTGATGGCTTGTCGGCCCCTTCCTGCTGCCTCACACCTGGTGGCTCTCCAAAGGTAGAAAAGTGCCACTGAAAGTCACACAGAGCTCAAGGCCCACAGAGAGGGGCCCAGAGCTGTGTGGTGCAGGGTCAGACAGAAGGAGGAGAGAGGAGGCCGCAGGGATGACTCAGTGGTCTTACGCCTGAAACCACCTGCTTTGCAGATAGAGTCCTTAGCAGCATCCCCAGACCTTCAATCTTCAAGTCTACATTACTCACAAACGTCCTGAGTGCCAGTTTCTTTCTTTTTCCTTTAACAGGGAGGGCGCTGGAAGGAGGGATTATTGATGTAAGAGAATAAGATGGTCCAAGAATTAAAACCATTCAGAGAAAGCAGCCCTGGCAAAACGTCAGCCATTGGTGGGACGCTCCATTCATGGGGAGAACATCAGCCAGCTCACCCTGACCCAGGGCTGGTGTATCCAGCTGACACTTCTCCTACTTACTCTGCTGGGCCTGCCGCCTTCATCAGTCTGGGGCCCTCAAGGACAGAGTCTGGCTGACAGTAAGGGTTTAACAGACGTGTGCCGGCTGAAATGCAGTGACCCAGGGACAACCAGGAATGAAGGTGGACAGAGAAGAGTCACCTGCATTTGAGAGTTCCAGGGGTATCCTCAGGGAAGGCCCTAGGGCCGCTGCATCAGGCCTGAAAACACTTGTCAAGGAAGAATTGCTCACAGGAAGGGGGATCTGCTCAAAAGACAGAGAACTGGGAACTCACACCCTTCTCATGAGACCTTCTTACAAGGACATTTTGTAAGATCAAACAGCCCAGACCATAAGGTAGAAAAACTCCACACCTACCAAAAGCCCTTCAAACCTTTTCTTGAACAGTATTATAAGTAACAATGTCTATTCTCCAAAGGACATACAAAGTTAGCAGTTGGGATAACAGATTAAAGAAAGATATCTTCCATGTGAAAACCAACAGGAAATTAATATGTAGGTAATACAAGGAATTCTTATAAACTGATGGCTTTCCAGATGGTGCACCGGTAAAGAATTTGTTTTGCCAATGCAGAAGATGCAGAAGGCATGGGGGTTTGATCCCTAGGTCAGGCAGATCCCCTGGAATAGGAAATGGCAACTCACTCCAATATTCTTGCCTGGAAAATTCCAAGGACAGATGAGCCTGGTGGAGTACAGTCCATGGGGTCACACAGTCAGACACAACTGACTGACTGAGCACACACATACCTATAAACTGATGAAGAAAATTCAGGAAACCCAATAAAAAAGTGGGCAAATAAAAACACAATAACATTATCTAAAAAGAAATTAACAACCCAAAAAGTAAAATTAAAAGATTTAAAATAAAATATAATTTAAACTAATAAAAATTTAAAATAAAAAGGCATTTTAAAAGTAAAAAAGCAAAAAGCTTAGAAAAATAAAATGTAAGAATAAAATAAAATACATTTGTAAATTTAAATAAATTGCATTAACCCCTTGCAAGAAATTTTGAGGGCAATTTCATTTGATAGTAACAACCATTTAGAATGCATCAGACGGTTTCTGCAAAAATGTTCATCATATGAAGTTCTTACCATGTTTGTTCATCTGAGTTTGACATTTCTTGGGAGAAAGATTAACACTTGATACAACCCTAATAAAATCATTTTTTAGACAAGCTGAACAAATCCACAAAAGACGCTTAAAAGGAGTTCAATAAAGTATTTATTTATAAGTGCCTAAATTCACTAATCTAAGGAGATATGATAAGCAAATTAGATATCATGCAAATAACACAGTTTATTAGTTTTTTACCCGCAAGATGATGGCCAGAACAAAGACAGTAAATTATAAAGTGCTAATCCCAGGGACAGGGGAGCCTGGTGGGCTGCTGTCTACAGGGTCGCACAGAGTCAGACACGACTGAAGCAACTTAGCAGCAGCAGCAGCAGCAAGGAACTATATATAAAACAGAAAACCAACAAAGTTCTACTGGATAGCACAGGGACCTATACTTAGTACTTTGTAATGACCCATAAGGGAAAAGCATCTGAAAAAAAGTATATATATATAGCTGAATCACTTTGCTATATACCTGAAGCTAACACCACATTGTAAATTAACTATACTTCAATAAAAATAAACTAAATACATTAAAGTTAATAAAAATAAGATGCTTTAAGTAAAATGAAAATTTTAAAATAAGTGAAGTAAATGTTAAGAGTAAAATCAAACATTGACAATTTGTAACCATTTAAAATGGAGAAGGAAATGGCAACACACTACAGTATTCTTGCCTGAAGAATCCCATGGACAGAGGAGCCTGGTGGGCTAATGTTCATGGAGGCACAAAGAGTTGGACACAACTTGAGTGACTAAGCACAACCATTTAAAAAATAAGGAAAAAAATAAGATAATACAAAATAAGAACATTATCAGCTCGACTAAGGCTGATAATGTGCTATGAATTAAGTCTGCTGGACTCACATGTCTGCCAAAAGCAGGCAAGAGGGGAGGAGGAAGGAAAAGTATGTCTGAAAGGCAGCATCTGACTGCGTTTTTCCAGCTGCTGTGGGCAGAGGGCAGGATGTCAGGCCTCATCACATCATTTACACATTTATGAAGAGCGAGCAACACACACACACACTTCTATCTTCACTGCTGTTCTCTGAGGTCCCCTTTCATAGAGGAGCGAACAGAGGCTCAGAGAGGGTGAGTCGCTGTGCTATAGACTCACGGCACTTAGGACCTCCCTAGCCTCTGAATCTGGGCTTTCCCAAGTAATGCTCTTTTGAAGAGTTAGGTCTGCCAAGGACTTTCAAACCCAGGCAGGGGCATGTCTGACGTTAGGCTGGAACATCCTGGACACTAGAGCAAACCCACTTTCCTACGACCCATGACTGGTATCACCATTTATTAGCACCTACTGTCTCCCAGGTGGGTTACATGCACAATTTTGATCTTCAAGACAGTCCTATGATGTAGATGTTACTATGACACCATGGTACTGACAGACAACACTGAGGTTCAGTAATGAACTATCTTCACATGAACATGGCAGTAGCAGAGCTGGGAGCTGAGCCCAGGCCTGTCAGAGCCCAAGTCCCACACTCCCTGCCCGGCACTAGACACCCTTCACAGTCACCAACTGAGCGCTCACTGTGTGCCTTTTGTGCCCCATCTTGCAAATTAGCCACCAGAGGCACAGAAGGGAGAGGTGACCTGCCCAGCATCACTCAGCTGGTGAGCAGCAGAGCCCGTGGCCTTCGTGCCAGTCAGTCGACCTCCCACCGCTCATCTGGGACATGCTGGAGACAGCCGTGCCTGCCTGCCAACAGCAGAGCAGGCTGCAGAAGAGCAGTTGTGACATTCCTTTCTGGGTGTCCCCACCCTACGGATGTGGGCACCGCAGTTGGTCTGCAGGGAAAGTGGAGGCTTCTGGCGAAAGGGAGTGGTTTCCCTACGTGGTCTGGGTCCCCCTGGCTTGTGCATGCCTTTCTTCTGAGCTAGTGAAACAGAACCCCCCCACTCACAGAAACCCAGAGAGGCCCCCACCAAGGGCCACAGAGCAAGGGCCCCATGAATCACGAGACATTATAAGAAATTATCCCAGGGCGGGCAGGGGTGGCCTGAGGCAGCAGTGCCCAAGATGAGGACAACGGGGACCAGACCATGCACTGTGGGACCCTGGAAGAATCCCCAGGGTGGGGCCGAGGGTGTGTGTGTGTCCTGGGTGGTGCTGACAGCTGCACAGAGCTGAGACAAGGAGGCTCTGGCCAGGGAGACCTGGAGTGGGGGCCACATTCCAACCTCTCCCCATCCTGGCTGTGTGACCCTGGCAAGTTGATAGCCCTCTCTATGCTTGAAAGGCCTCTGTAGAACAACAGGATCCAACTACCTCATGGGCTATTATCTGGATGTACTGGGAGAAGGCCAGGCAGGGTGGCTATGGACCCAACCTTTGGAATCAATCATCTGGGTTTAAATCCTGGCTTTGCCAAACTTACTTGCCAAGCTAGTAGACTGGAACATATGAAATCACTAATATTTGGCTTTTTTCAGCCTATAAAAATGGCAGTTTCACATTCTTTAACTAATGCTCCTTTCTCTCTTAATTCAGTCTCCTCGTCTGTGAAATGTGGATAATAACATCCTTTTCCAGGTTGCTGCAAGGACTAAATAAGGCTGGGAGGCAACTGAGCTTGGTAATTGGAGTCTGGGCTCTGGGACTAGGAAGGATTTGAATTTGGTTGTGTGACCTAGGGAAAGTCACTCAACCCCTCTGTGCCTCATTTTTCTCATATGTAAAATGGGGATGATAATAGTACCCACATCACAGGCTTATTAAGAGAATTTAGTCAGTTTATATGCATAGTGCCTGACACTGGTAAATAAAACAATACAGGTAACAGCTGGCATAGAGGAAATAACTGTAAAACGAAATAAAAAAGAGACTTTCTAAACCTTTCTTGCAGTGAAAATTAAGTACCTTTAAAGAAACAAATAAATGTTTTTAGGAACATATATGTGTGTGGATATATACATGAGGGGCAGCGGTAAAGAATCCACCTATAATACAGGAGACATAAGAGACATGGGTTCCATCCCTGGGTTGGGAAGATCCCCTGGAGGAGGGCATGGCAACCCACTTCAGTATTCTTGCCTGGAGAATCCCACAGACAGAGGAGCCTGGTGGGCTATAGTCCATGGGATTGCAAAGAGTCAGACATGATTGAAGCGACTGAGTAAGCACATTTAACCTGTTCCTTCTGGCTAATTGAGGTGTGTGTCCCCATGAGAACCCCTCTGACACATACACGAGGTGTGTGTCCCTGGGTGTCCACAGAACCTGGGGCTGTTCTACGTCCTAACAGTGTCCACAGAAGGATTGGCTTCAAGGGCATGGCGGTTCTGCGTGGGTCCCAGGCCTCCACCAGGTGCCTCTCGTGGAACCACACAGCCAGGCCACAGACCCCGTGTGGCACTCAGGTAACCCTGGAGGCCCTTACGAGGCTCGTGGACCTGGGCTGGCCTCTGGTTACTAAGAGACCTCTGCAGAGCTGTGCGAGCCCTCTCGGTTGCACCCTCTCATCTAACATCTCTTCTGGGCTTGGGAGAAAGACAAAGCAGATGGAGCATTCCCAAGTGACCCGAGAAACTGAGGCTCTCAGATGCTCTAAACCAGACTGCAGGCTCTGGAGCAAGCTGCCTTCTTCTGCCTATCCAAGGCCACCCCCGCTGCCCTGCCCCCTTTCCTGCATCCTCACCTCCACCCCGGCTGGGTGATCCTGGGTGAGGCACTTCCTTGCCTGAAGCTCCATTTTGTGTTTTTTTTTTTTTTAACTCAAACATGGGTCTCCAAGGTCTCAACTGGCCTCTTCAGCCCTAGCATTCCATCATTCAATAACCTTTCTCTAGAACTCCAGAGAGAAAATGGACGTTGAACTGTTCTACAAACTGTGAAGAGCTATATGAATGAGTGGGTGGGTACTGGCAGCATTAGATGGACTTTCTGGAGCACTCTTTAGTAGGCAAGACCTGCTCCCATGGTTCTGGAATCAGAACATTGGCTATGTGACTTTGGATAAGTCAGTTTCCCTCTCTGAGCCAGCCTGCTTCTTCTGTAAAGGAAGAAGGGTAATCATATCCACCCCGCAGGGCTGAGGGAAGGTCGATAGGAAAGGAAGATACAGTGTCCACCACTCACCAGCTGCTTGGGGATGTCTGATGCAGGACATTTAGACCCCAATGGATCATTCCATTTCCTGGAGCTAAAGTCCACCTTGAGAAAAGAAAACATCTTGGGAAGGACATGGCCATCACATTCAGGGCCGTCAGAAACAAGCGTAAGGACAAATATGTTGAGGGCAATTGCTATTTTAAAGGCAATTTAGCCTCCTGTTTGGAGCTCCAGAGCCAGACTTTTGGGGTTCACATGCCTACGGCTGTGTGACCCACGGGGCCTTCAACTCCCCATCTGCAATCCCAGGATCCCCTGGAACCCTCCTCTCAGAACTGTCGCGAGGACTGGACTAGGCTCAGCTGACACAGTGGCCTCCACACTTTTTGGACAATAGTAAAAATTACATTTTTGTGTCAGTACACACACGGTTCACAGAGTACATACACCCCCTCATCCACACTCACACATACCCACATCCATGTGCATATACATCTACATATGGATACACACATGCACCCACACATTCACATATATATGAAAGCAAAAACCCATTTCTCAAAATGATAACTCATCTTAACATCTGCAATGCATTCTGATATTTTCCATGACGGGGATTGGCAAACTATGGCCCATGGACTAACTGAGCGAAAACAGTGTCAGACTTTATTTTTTTGGGGCTCCAAAATCACTGCAGATGGTGATTGCAGCCATGAAATTAAAAGACACTTACTCCTTAGAAAGAAAGTTACGATCAACCTAGATAGTATATTCAAAAGCAGAGACATTACTTTGCTGACTAAGGTCCATCTAGTCAAGGCTATGGTTTTTCCATGGTCATGTATGGATGTGAGAGTTGGACTGTGAAGAGGGCTGAGAGCTGAAGAATTGATGCTTTTGAACTGTGGTTGGAGAAGACTCTTGTCCCTTGGACTGCAAGGAGATTCAACCACTCCATTCTGAAGGAGATCAACCCTGGATGTTCTTTGGAAAGGCTGATGTTGAAGCTGAAACTCCAATACTTTGGTCACCTCATGCGAAGAGTTGACTCATTGGAAAAGACTGTGATGCTGGGAGGGATTGGGGGCAGGAGGAGAAGGGGACGACAGAGGATGAGATGGCTGGATAGCATCACCGACTTGAAGGACATGAGTTTGGGTGAACTCCAAGTTGGTAACGGACAGGGAGGCCTGGCGTGCTGCAATTCATGGGACTGCAAAGAGTCGGACACGACTGAATTGAATTGAACTGAACTGAATGGCTTCTTTATGTATGGCCTGTGAGCTAAGAATGGTTTAATATTTTTAAAGGTTCATTTAAAAAAAACAACCAGAAAGAGTATGTCCTACAAAGCTTAAAATATTACCTATCTGGCCCTTTGCAAAAAAGAGTTTGCTGACTTTACTCTATTTTATTCTACTCTGTACTGTTGTGTTTTATTCTATTCTACTCCATTTCAGCATTCTAAAAGCTAGTTGCATTTACTAAATTTATTTCCCAGATCTGCTGAATGATTGCAAACATCAGTTTGAAAAGCTCTGAATCAGCATGAGCTTCAGTTTTTTTCACTAAATGGAAGGATGGAAAGATGGATGAAGAGACAGCAGACTAATAGATGGATGAGAGGAGGCAGGCAAACAAACTGAAGAGGGTCCCCTTATCCTGTGACACCTCAGCTGAGCAACATCCCACCTCTGAGTCTCAGATTCCTCAGCTGAAATGAGGACCACCACTGACCAGCCTCTCTGGGCTATACTGAGAAGCAGCAGGATCCTGTCTGTGCCGTTTTTTTTCATGATGGATTCATTTCTGACACCTCTAGATGCTGAGCTCTCTCTGACAGCAGGGACTGGAGTAGGAAACTGTTCCAGTAGTTCTTGACTACTGGAGTACTCTTGCCTGGAAAATCCCATGGACAGAGGTGCCTGGCTGGCTACAGTCCATGGGGTCGCAAAGAGCCAGATACCACTGAGCACTGACTAACAGCAGGGATGATGGAGCACACCTCTGCTGTCCTCGTCAACATCTCATTTAGGGCCTGACCCCCAGGAGGGGCTCAATAAACATTTCTTTGTGATGGTGGTGACAGGCAGATGGCATCCGAGGCCCTCCATGACAGGATGCTGGAACTGTCTGCAGTCAGACCTCCACCGGCTCGGCCACACAGCCCCTTTGGCCCTTCCCACTGGCCAGACCCTCTGCTCCGCCTGCGAGAGTCCTCAGCTCCTATGCTACTGCTGCTTCCGGCTGACAAACTCCCAAGACCTAGCCCTCTGATGGGGCTCCTCTCAGATGCCTCCTCCTTGCCACAAGTCACTCTCTGAGGATACTACCCTGGACATGCACGTGTCCCAGATGCAACAGATCAACTACTGTGGGAAGGGGCGCCAGCAGCCCCCTCACCAAAAGTGGTCATGGTGGGTGCAGCCATGCTCGACCTCCTCACTGAGCAACTGGGGATAGGGGAGGGATTGGAAGTCTTCATTTTCTTTATTTTCTCTGTGTGCGTGTGTGTGTGTGTGTGTGTGTGTGTGTGTGTGTGTCTTTTAGAACTGAGAAACATCTTACTGCTGCTGCTGCTAAGTCGCTTCAGTCGTGTCCGACTCTATGCGACCCCATAGATGGCAGCCCACCAGGCTCCCCCGTCCCTGGGATTCTCCAGCCAAGAACACTGGAGTGGGTTGAGAAACATCTTAAGGATCTCATAAACCAGCTCCTCTTCAGATGGGGAAAGTGAGGCTCTGAGAAGGGAAGACCAACAGAGCTCAGGAGACATCTTCTCAGCATCATGTCAGACTGACTGGGATTTGAGCCTGTTTTAATACCAACCCTCCTCCTTGTATTGGGGGTGGAGGTCCGACTGCAGACAGGGCCAGCGTCCAGTCATGGAGGGCCTTAGATGCCAAACTCCAATACTTTGGCCACCTGATATGAAGAACTGACTCATTTGAAAAGACCCTGGTGCTGGGAAAGATTGAAGGTGGGAGGAGAAGGGGATGACAGAGAATGAGATGGTTGGATGGCATCACCGACTCAAAGGACATGACTGAGTAAACTCTTGGAGTTGGTAATGGACAGGGAAGCCTCACATGCCTACGGAGTGGAAAAGAGTCGGACAAGACTGAGCGACTGAACTGAACTGAACTCCTTGTAGCCCTTGGCAAGTCTCTGATGGGATTTACTTCCTTTTCTATGCACAGACTTCAGAGCCTCCAAAACTCTGGGCCCACCTCCCAGCTCAGCTGTTGGGAGTTCCTGGGCAGCTTCTGCCTTTTTAGGAGCCTCAGACCTCTTGTCTAGGAAACAGGAGTGATGTAGGCAGCGCCAGAGTCAGACTTCACAACCTACACGCAGAGTTCCTGGCACATGCTCGCCCTAAGGGTCTCCTTTGGTGCTGGGCAGGGGTAGGCTTATCTCCACCCAGGGGAGAGGGAGGTCAGATATACCTTGGTCTGTGCCTGGCCATGGCCCTGACCTGGAGACTGGAAACCCAGGTCCTCCTCTATCACGGTCATTGCCCTGGGCACCTGCCTTCCGGGTCACAGTCTGTCTTTGGGCAGGGGACAGTGCTGCCTGTCTGGACATAAATACAGGGGTTCTCAGTTTGGAGAACTATTATATTCAGTTCACCTAACAGGCCTCTGGAGTGGGCACTGCCATAGTGCCTGTACAGATAATTTTCTTTATTTGTAAAGAAATCTCTATTTCTAGAGGCTCAGAGAGGGGAGAAGGGCAGAAGTGAGATTCAACCCACATGAGACTCCCTTCCCGCAGCCCAGGGAGCATCCGCTCTGCTGTAAAACGGAAAGGGAAGTGGTTGAGTCCTTATGAAGCACCTAATGTATGCCTTTGGACACCTTTCCCTGTGACTGTGGTGAATTGTCCCAAACGCCAAAGAGGTAGGCTCAACCGTTCCCATTTCACAGATGTGGAATTGTGAATTGGAGAAGGTATGTGGCCTGCCCCAAATCACACATCCAGGGCAAGAGAAGGCCCTGAGTTCCAGAGCTCCTCCCTCTGCCCTTTGCTGCCCGAGGTCCAGAAGGATCTAAAGGCACCATGTGAATGTGGGGGGCAGTTGCATCCATAAGGCCCCTCCCCAGCAGGCCACAGTCACTGAGGAGAGTCGGGCATAGCCTGTCTTCTTCTCATTGCCTAAATGAAGCTCCACATCAAGGCAGGGTTACAGATCAGGACCCCTCACCCTGCCTGTCCTGTTGCCCGAACACCCCGGCATGTTCGAGGGAAATGTCCCCATCTGGTTCTGATTCATTTATACTTAATTAATCAACATGTTGTTTTGTAAGAGTCACTTGAGCTCTGAGAACCATTCTGAAGTCTTTTCTTTTCGTATTTCTTGTCTTGGAAACAGAAAAATTAGGTTTCATCAAAAAACAGTGATGTTGGAGCCTGACAAGCACGGGTCTGTGGGAGCCAGGCCCTGAGGGTGACAGCTCAGCCTCGCGGCTGCTGGGCCCGGAGAACGTTCCTCTTGACCTTGCAGAGCAGGTCAAACGCTAGAGGGGAGGTGGGAGAGGACCAGGGAAGGGCATCCCTCCACACCAGCTACTCCTCAAGGGCAGGCCCCAGGTCCATTTACCTTGACACTTCCAGATTTCCCAACACAGAGCCTGGCGCAGGGTCTGCCCTGTTAATGCTTACTGAATGCGCAAGAGAAAGAGAGAGAAGAAGGAAAGAGGAAAGGAAGAAATTAAAGAAGGAAGGGGGGCTGGGAAGGAGGGGAAAAGAAAGGAGAGGAAAGGAGAAAAGCGGCATTGCTAATATCTAGGTGCCTTCAGGACACATTCTCGTGCCAAAGTTAGACCAGAATGTCAAAACTGGGAAGACCCTTGGGGATTGTGTGTGGAAGTTTCCAAGCAGCTGTCTTATGAAAAATGGTCACTAATCTGTAACTGGTTTGGGAAAGGTTCTATTCTCTATCCTCTGTCTCTTTACCATGCATGCTCTGATAAGTCCCGCCATCAAGAAATCTGCTGAAGCCAGCAATGCTCAAAGCTATTTGGCCAAGATTCCTATGACCACCTTGCAGAATAGGTTACAGGAAGCTTTCTGCTACCCCCCTACCTCCACCCTAGGGCCAATGGGGAAACCAAGGCTGTGGATAGGAGGTAGGTTGGGGGAATCCACTCACCCTAAAGGAGTTGGGGGTAGGGTGGGACTAAAATCCAAGGCAATCTCCATTGCACCTGACAGGTAAACAGAGTCACAAAGCCTTCCTCAGAAGATGCTGCCCTGGACATGCATGTCTTCCAGATGCAACAGATCAGCAACCATGGGGAGGGGCGCCAGTAGCCCCCTCACCAAACAGTGGCCATGTACGGTGCAGCCATGCCCGACCTCCTCACTGAGCAACAGGGAGCAGGCCACAGTCACTGAGGAGAGTCGGGCATAGCCTGTCTTCTTCTCATTGCCTAAATGAAGCTCCACATCAAGGCAGGGTTACAGATCAGGACCCCTCACCCTGCCTGTCCTGTTGCCCGAACACCCCGGCATGTTCGAGGGAAATGTCCCCATCTGGTTCTGATTCATTTATACTTAATTAATCAACATGTTGTTTTGTAAGAGTCACTTGAGCTCTGAGAACCATTCTGAAGTCTTTTCTTTTCGTATTTCTTGTCTTGGAAACAGAAAAATTAGGTTTCATCAAAAAACAGTGATGTTGGAGCCTGACGAAGCACGGGTCTGTGGGAGCCAGGCCCTGAGGGTGACAGCTCAGCCTCGCGGCTGCTGGGCCCGGAGAACGTTCCTCTTGACCTTGCAGAGCAGGTCAAACGCTAGAGGGGAGGTGGGAGAGGACCAGGGAAGGGCATCCCTCCACACCAGCTACTCCTCAAGGGCAGGCCCCAGGTCCATTTACCTTGACACTTCCAGATTTCCCAACACAGAGCCTGGCGCAGGGTCTGCCCTGTTAATGCTTACTGAATGCGCAAGAGAAAGAGAGAGAAGAAGGAAAGAGGAAAGGAAGAAATTAAAGAAGGAAGGGGGGCTGGGAAGGAGGGGAAAAGAAAGGAGAGGAAAGGAGAAAAGCGGCATTGCTAATATCTAGGTGCCTTCAGGACACATTCTCGTGCCAAAGTTAGACCAGAATGTCAAAACTGGGAAGACCCTTGGGGATTGTGTGTGGAAGTTTCCAAGCAGCTGTCTTATGAAAAATGGTCACTAATCTGTAACTGGTTTGGGAAAGGTTCTATTCTCTATCCTCTGTCTCTTTACCATGCATGCTCTGATAAGTCCCGCCATCAAGAAATCTGCTGAAGCCAGCAATGCTCAAAGCTATTTGGCCAAGATTCCTATGACCACCTTGCAGAATAGGTTACAGGAAGCTTTCTGCTACCCCCCTACCTCCACCCTAGGGCCAATGGGGAAACCAAGGCTGTGGATAGGAGGTAGGTTGGGGGAATCCACTCACCCTAAAGGAGTTGGGGGTAGGGTGGGACTAAAATCCAAGGCAATCTCCATTGCACCTGACAGGTAAACAGAGTCACAAAGCCTTCCTCAGAAGATGCTGCCCTGGACATGCATGTCTTCCAGATGCAACAGATCAGCAACCATGGGGAGGGGCGCCAGTAGCCCCCTCACCAAACAGTGGCCATGTACGGTGCAGCCATGCCCGACCTCCTCACTGAGCAACAGGGGATGGAAGAGGGACTGGAAGTTTTCTTCTTGATTCTGTGTGTCTGTGTGGCATGCATTTCAGAACTGAGAGACACCTTAAAGCTCTTCTAAACCAGCTCCTCTTCAGATGGGGAAATTGAGGCTCTGAGAAGGGAAGACCAACAGAACTCAGGAGACATCCTCTCCGCATCATGTCAGACCGGCTGGGATTCAAGCTTGCTTTGCTACTAATCTGCTGGGCAACCTTGGACAATCAGTTTTCTCTCTGAATCTCAGTTTCCTCACGCAGAAAATAAGCATCCCCCCAACCTCCCCTGGGCTGTTGTGGGTGGCCAATGGCATGATGGGCAGGGAAGGAGTATGACTACTGCATTTGGCTGCTCACTTAACAGACACGCTAGCTCACTGAGTCTTACCCGCATCTGCCCTGTGAGTTGGATATGAAGATCATTATTACATTTTAAAGAGGAGTTACTGAGGAGAGAGGTTTTTTATTTTTTATTTTTATTTTTATTTTTGGTCTGAGAACTGAGAAAATCTTAGAGAGCTTCTAATAGACCCTCAGATGGGTAAACTGAGGTTCAAAGAGGCAAAGTGACGTCCCCAAGGTCACTCAGCTGGTAACTGAGGAAGCAGAGATTTGAAAAAGGCAGGCTGACTCCAGAGGCTTTGAGCTTTACCGTAAAAGGGCCGCTCACAGTCCAGTGTGCCCATGAGGTCACAGACTCCCCCCAGCTCACCTGAAGCCCACCTGCCTCTCCCTTCCCTGGACCCCTCTGTCTAGTCATGCCTGGACCTGGAGTCCTTCAGGCCTCAGTCTCTCTGTCCCACCTAAACCCACCCCTCCATTCTCCAATAACCACTCTCAGCCTCCTGTTTCACTCCAGGAGCGATTTTGTCTATTCAGCGATTTTGTCTACTACAAGGAACGAGAAGCCCCCAGAGAGCATCCTGTTCTCTTTCCCATGTAGACCTGCTCAAACCTAACACCAGAACTGGAAGGAAAGAAGACACAAGGTCTTACTCACCTGCTGGCCAACTTAGCAAAGTTGCTTAGCCTGTCTGAGCCTTGGCACCTGGCTGTATGAGTAGGATGATCCCTATGTCATGAGGATGTGGTGGGGACTCCCTCCATGCGTGGAAAACCCTGGGCACAGAGGCTGGCATTTGGCCCTCAACTCTCAGACTGCCAGCTGGACAGAGGGCAAAGGGCTGCCGGCTCAGGTGTGGAACTCACTCATCCTCCTTGGCCCCACAGGCTCTGACAACCCTGGCTCTGCAGGAACAACCTCAAACTTACCTCCTGGGACATTCTGACTCCTGCAGGGAGGGAACATGGCAGAGTCCCAAGGTGAGAGTGCAAGGGGCCCCCAGCTTTGTGCCCCAAGTACATTTATAATCTGAACCTTGGTTCATCCTCTTAGTGGCCCTAGGAGGTCAAGACGGAAAAACTGAGGCTCCTGGAGGATGTAGATGTCTTCCAGGTCATCCCAGAATAAATGTTGTCAAACTCCAGTCTCTCTGAGCTCACGCAGCTCAGGGCCTCACCCAGGGGGAACCTACCAGAAACTACTGCCTTCTGGAAAGTCATGCAGAGATTCAGGGTCTATACTGGGACTCAGATGGGGGCATCAGGACTGCCAGCTCAGGGCTCTTTACATGACCTCCTGGCTCAATACAGATGCCTGGGATGATTTCTGAGCCACTAACTCTGTCCTCTACTTCCTTCCACCCCTAGCCTGTGTCACCTGAGGCTTCCGGTCTCTGCAAAAGTCACTTTCCTTCCTCCCAGCAATTATTACAGGGACTGAGCATAAGGAGTCAGCCCTGCCAGCTCTTTCCCTCCCTAGAGAGCCTTCTTGGTCCATCTTGCCCCCACAGCATCCTGAGGCCTCAGTCTCCCCATCTGTAGAGTGGGGTTGACAGCAGTCCGGAAAAGATAACGGCTTGGGGAGCCGGGCACCAGGCAGAGCCCCCAGGGCCACCCCTCGACTATCCTGCTGCACTGCCCGGCCATCCTGCCGGCTGCCCCCCATACCTTGCTTCTTCCTTCGGTTCAGGGGGAGCATGTCCACGACGTGGGCGACAAGCAGCAAGAGGCAGAGTGGCGCCCGCATCTGGGCAGCCTGGTTCAGGCGGGCGTGCTGGGCGCCCTGGGAGGACCGACGACCCAGTGGCTACCCTGCGGCGGCGGGGCGGCGGGGCGCGGGGCATCCGCGGGCGCGGGGTCAGTCCCGCCGCCAGGGACCCGCCGTCTGCCCAGGGCCCGGCCTCCAGGTCGAGTGAGGGCGTCGGCAGAGCCCAGACGCAGCGGGCTGGGAGGAGCTGGCGCTTCGGGGGCGGCGCGTTAACCCGCTAGGGGCGGGCGCGCGGTGGGGGCAGAGGGGGTCGCCAGGCCAGGGGCCGAGAGGTCGGTCTGTCCGGCTGTGAGCGCTCTGGCGTCGTTCCTGCACTGCCCCGTGGCGGACACAGGTATGGTCCCCCACGCCACACACACAGGTACAGACGCTCAGACGCCAGGTGACCCTGTCCTGCTCTCAGCCTCTCCCTCCACCCCACTCTCTGCCTCCGATTTTCTTTTTCTTTTTTTCTCCTAAGCCTCAAAGTGACCGGCACCTCATAAATTCGCCAGGGAAGGGGCAGGGGGCCTGGACTGTGTTTCCTCCAGCCTTATCTACAGGTTGGGAGCAGCTGGCCCAATATTAACCCTTTCAGGGTAAAATTCCTCCTTGTTTCCAACAAAGGGTACGTTTCTGCCTCCTACCACCCTGCCCACTGAAAACTGTGACAGTAATTAATAATACTGCCTGGCACTTTTGAGGCCTATGTGCTTGGCGTTGTTCTAAGCACTTTGTACAGAATACAATCTTCAAAACAACCCAGTGAGATTCTGTTCTGATTAACTCCACTTTACCAGGGAGGAAAGGGAAGCTCAGAGAGGCTGAGTGACTTATCTGAGATCACACAGCAGGTCAGTGGTCTGTCTGGGTCCCGTGTCTGTACCCTTTTAGCTACTACTTGGGGAACTTACCCTTGACAGTCTGTTGCTAAACCATTGTTCTTCCTTTTACCTGTGTGTGTAATTTGAGTAAAAAAAAAAAAAAAGGTAAATGCCCGCATCTCCTTCTC